>MU690082.1:45125-56994 GCA_026770625.1 Nicotiana glauca
TTTTTTTTTTTTTTTTTTTAATTTCAAAAGAGCTAGTATAGTACTATTTTGTAATGGCCTAACACTAAATCAGATTTTGTGGATGGTTATTGAATTAAGAGGTCAGTTCATAAGTCTAAACTTTGCTACGATAAACTATCGCTATTACTCTATATTTTGCATAAAAATGAAAATTCGCTGGAATTTCATTAACCCAATGCAAGAAATGACGACTTAGCGGTAAGATAAGATAAAATTGTAAATTAAGCACCCGGGGATCAAAACACTATATAATACTGTAACGACCCGACCGGTTGTTATTATTGCACCGTGTTTTCCCTTTTGATGCTTCACACATATGTAATTTTGGCTTTATGACTTACGGGGTTGATTGGTTTCGTTCCGGAAAGATTTCGGGTTGATTTAGACCCTTTGGTTCTTGGCTTGGAAGCCTAAGTTAGAAATATTGACCAAACTTTGACTTTTGTGAAAATAACCCCGAAACGGTATTTTGATGGCTCGGATAGCTTCGTGTCGTGATTTTTGACTTGGGCGTATGCCCATAATCGAATTCGGAGGTACGTAGGTTGATTTGTGTTGTTTTTTCCCGAAAATTAGCAATTTAAGGTCTAGAAGTTTCACCGTATATTGACTTTTGGCTATCGGGTTCAAAATTTAATTTTGGGACTTGGAATATATCTGTTATGCTATTTGGAAGTTATCTGCAAAATTTGATGTCATTTGGAGTTGATTAGTTAGGATTCGAAGCTTGGTTGCAATTCTAGAAGTTCTTGAACTTTTCTTTTGAATTCATGCATTTTGATGTCCGATTTGTAGTTCTAGATGTTATTTTTGTATTTTGATTGCGCGAACGAGTTCGTATTATATTTTTAGACTTGTTTGGATGTTTAGTTTGGAGTCTTGAGGGCTCGGACGAGTTTCAGACGTGATTTGGGATGATTTGGCCTGATCTGTAATTGCTGGTGTGCTGGTGCTCTGATGTCGCAATTGCGAGTATCACCCTTGCAATTGCAAAGTCGATAAGGTTGGTATGGTGTCGTAATTGCAACTACCCTTTCGCATATGCGAAGTCAACAGTCCTGGGTTGGGGTAGGATTTGCGACCACTTGGTCGCTATTGCAATGGGAGTCAGCTTCACAATTGCGAAGCCTTTGTGGCCAATGCGACTTCTGTGAAGGTTGTTAGGGTTCGCAATTGCGATACCTGATTCGTAATTGCGAGGGTTCACAAATGGAACTCAGTGTCGCAAATGCGACATCTGCAACTCTACATAAGGGCTGAAAAGTCGGGATTTAGTCTCATTTGTCATATCATATAACCCTAGACTAGGAGGGAATTTTTATCTACAAACATTGGGTAAGTGATTCTTATAAATTTTTAACCATATGTCATGATTATATCTTAGATTTAACATCAAATTTATGATAATCAAAGATGAAAATTTAGAAAATTTTGTCAAATTTTTGAAAAATAAAGAATTTAGTTTTGAGAGTCGATTTGGATTCGGATTTGAAAATAAGACATGTATATGGACTCGTGCAGTTATGGTTAGTCAGAATCTACTCTTGGACCCGAATTTTGATCGAGCGGGTCCGTGTTTGACTTTTTGATAATTTTTTAATGATAAAACTCTTATGTATTATAATTATTTCCCTTGCATTGTTTGATGATATTAAGTCACTTTTGGTTAGATTTGAGCATGTGATGAACCGATAGGTCATTTGGAGATTTGGCCTATATTTTCATGCTTCGAGACCTTCACTAGCTTCGTTTAGCATTCCTCAATTTGCGTGCGCAGTCCGTATCTCATTCCGGAAAATCTTTGTGTGAAAAATAAAATAATTTTAATTTTGCCTTTAAAATGACTTGAGTTGATCACGGTCAATATTATATTTCAACTGGATCGGATCAGTTTTTTGACGATTCTGGTGGGTCCGTATCGTAATTTGGGAGTTGGGCATATGCATGTAATTTATCTCGGAAGTTCCTAAATTTTTTTGACCCATTTTGCCAAAAACTAGCATTAGTTTGAAATTTTTAAGTTTGACCGTAAGTTGACTTCTTAGCTAACGGGTTCGGATTTTGATGTTAAAACATAGAATAGTTCCGTATTGCTATTTGAAACTTGTTTGCAAAATTTGGTTCAATTCGAAATTCATTTAACATGATTCAGACTCTTAAACGTGATTCTAGTGTTCTTGAGTTTCACTTTGAAAGTACATTCTTTTTTAGGATTTATTCGTAGATTTAGATGTTATTTTGGTGATTTATTGCGCGAGAAAGTTTGTATGATGTTATTACACTTGTGTGCATATTTGGTTTGGAGCCCGAGGGGTTCGGGAGAATTTCGGATAGGCTACAGATTGATTTTGGACTTTGGAGTTGCTGATGCCTTCTCTGTTGTTGGTGTGATCTACAGATCTCGCATTTGTGGGGTCTGGCTTGCAATTGCGAGCCTCGCTTTTATGAACAAATGTTCACATTTGCGAGCATGGACTGGTTTTGGTAGTTTTGCATTTGCGAGTACTATGTTCGCATTTGCAAATTAGGCAGTGATCGCAATAGCGATCAAAGAGTCACATTTGCTACTCAGCAGTCCTGGAGCAGTCTTTGCATTTGCGAAGAAATGGTGTGAAATTGTGAAGTTTGGGAGTTCAAAATTTCGAACCAAATGTCGCATTTGCAACCTTTGTGAGTCTGAGACAGTGTTCGCTTTTGCGACCCCTTTTTCGCATTTGCGATGTTCGCAACTGCGAACAAGACATCGCAATTGTGACATCCGCAGCTTGATAAAAGAGGGGGAAAATGGGACTTAACTCTTTCAACACAATCAGTCAACCCTAGACACCCTAGAGGCAATTTTCTAAGAGACTTTTCTTCCTAAATTCATTGGTAAGTGACTTTAATCCATTTTTTTCAATTTATCATTAGATTTCATGAGAGTTCAACATCAAATTTAGGATTTCCATGGTAGAAATTAGGGATTTGGGTAGAATTGGAGATTTTTGTAAAATTGAGATTTTGACCTCAAATTGAGGTCGAATTTTGAAACAAATCACATAATTGGGCTAGGGTGAATGGATAATCGGATTTTGGTCCGTCTCGATTTTGACCTAGCGGGCTCGGGGTTGACTTTTTCAAAAATTATCTAATTGAACCTATTTCATTTGTGGATAGTTTCTAAAGTTTATTTTGAATCATTTGGTCAATAATTTACTAGTTTTGGTTGGTTTGGAGGGTTGTTCAAACGGCAAGCCGTGGTGGATTGATTGCTTAAGTTGTAGAGTAAGGTAAGTGTTGGGTTTAACCTTGATTTATGAGAATTAGGGACCCTTTAACTTCATGTTATGTGCATTATAGGTGAAACGGCGTATATGTGAGGTGATGAGTGTATATGCACCGTTGTGTTACTTGCTTCCATCCTTTCCTTACCTCACTGTATATCTTGTTACACGACCTAATTGTTGCATGCTTATTTTACTTCCATTCCATAGTTGCTACTTGTCATTTAGCTATATTTGTATTAAACTCTCCATTCTATCCATAATTCCATGTATATTTGCTACTTGTCTCTATTTGCTCTTCTTACATTTCTAAATTGTCTTAGGTCTTGCTTGTCTTATAGTTTCGTAACATTTGTTGCCTTCAATAATGTATTTTCATTTGTATGAGTTGTTAATTTGTAGATACCGTTGAGTTGGTAAAGTTGAGATATTCGAGTTGTTAGAGGTTCTTTGAGTATCATGTTATCCTTCATTGCTTCGTACATTTACTCTTTTTATGTAGAACTTCTTCTAATGTTGGTTGTTAAATTGCTATTGTTGATTAAAATTGTTTGGGGAGCGAGTTGCACCGCAACGGAAATTTGAAAGTTAATGAATTGAAATAGCGGAATAGGACCGATTATGATATTGACAGATAATGATATGGTGGAATCAGGTTGCGCGCCGCAATGGACAATAAAAAGTTTTATTTGTTTGTGACAGCTGGATTTGCCTCGGTATTTGTGATAAGTTTATATGACTTGTTATTCTAGGCTCTCTGTTAGGTAGATTTTGAATTCCTTAATATGAATTAACTACTTTACTTTCATTCATGTCTTTTCTGCTATTATTATTAGTATATCATTACGTACAGGTTAGGTTAGTGACCCGCCTTAGCCTCGTCACTACTTCGTCGAGGTTAGGCTCGGAAATTACAGAGTACATGAGGTCGATTGTACTCACACTACACTCTCTACTTCTTGTGTAGACACCGGAATTGGTCCTAGCGGCATTTAATAGACTAGGTCGAATCCAGCTGTCAGTGGAGACTTGAGGTATAGTTGCACGATATCCGCATCCCTGAATCCTATTCTACTTTATTTTAGCCATTTATTTTGATTCAGACAGTTATGTTTATTTCATACCATTACATATAGTATTCAAGACACTCACATATTCGTAACACCAGTTTGGGGATTTGTATTTGGATTTCGTCACTTATTAACGTATTACCCTATTTAAGACTATTCAGTTTCATTATTTTCATTTAATTTGGAAGTTGTTAAAAATAGTTAATAGATATAGCAAACGTTGGCTTTCCTAGCAAGTAAAATTTATGCGTTATCATGGTCCTGAGGATGGGAATTTCGGGTCGTGAAAAGTTAGTATCATAGAACTAGGTTGTCTAGGTCTCACGAGACATGAGAAAACTTAGTAGAGTCTGGAGGACCGGTATGGAAACGTCAGTACTTATCTTCCAAAGGATATGGAGTATTAGGAAAAATCTCACTTCTTTCTTTCTCTATCATGCAATCTCATTTCTATCATTGATTAGTAAATTGTTCTATTCTTGTTCTCTTATAGATGGAGAGAACACGCACAACATCAGCAGCCGGACACGAGTCGGGGCCCTCTGTGGCAACTACTATCAGTGGCCAAGGTCGAGGCTGAGGTCGAGCTAGTGGCCAAGGTAAAGGCAGAGCTCAGCCTAGAGCTCGAGCAGGAGCACCTGCGGTGGAGCCTCAGATTGATCATGTTATGTGCATAATGGGTGAAACGGCGTATATGCGAGTTGGCGAGTATATATGCATCGTTGTTTTACTTGATTCCATGCTTTCGTTACCTTATTGTAAATATTATTACACGACTTAATTGCTACATTCTTATTTGACTTTCATGCCATAATTGCTACTTGTCATTTAGCTATACTTGTATTAAGTTGTCCATTCTTTCTATAATTTCATGCATATTTTCTACTTGTTCCACGACCCAAAATCTACTATAGATCATGATGGCGCCTAACGTAACCGTCAGGCAAGCCAATGATGAATTATCAACTTAATTACTCATTTTATCACATTTGACATCATAATTTTCATTATTTAAATAGCGCGAAATAGAATTTACAGGGTGAAATGATAATAATTATATGAACTACCATGATAAATATCTAGCAGGAACCCCCAAATCCCGGTGTCACAAGTGCATGAGCATCTATTAATGATTACAACAATAATACAAAATCCGTCTGAAATACAAGTTAGACGGGAAATATGAATAAATTTGATAGAGACTTTACATGCTGCGGATCGTAACAAGGAAGTGCAGCTCATCTTAAAGTCTCCGCAACAGCCACAACTCTGCACCCAAGGGACCACCAGAACATATATGTATACCTGCACAATAAGTGCAACAAGTGGAGCATGAGTACATAAATCAACGCGTACCCACCAAGTATCTAGCCTAACCACAGATAAGTAGTGACGAGTGGTCGACATCAACACTTACTAGTGGTCCAATAAGATAGATATAGTAAGAAGTAAAAAAAATGCGGCAGAGTAAATAAATGAAATAAATAAGTACAAATACATGGTACAATCCTCTTCTCAACCGCAAACTGAAATTCTCGATTAGCGGTTACCTCCTCAACCAGAGTATGTATATATATAATGGACCTCACCAGATAGATTGTCATGATTCAAATCAGGAAAATTCCCAGATACACTTGCTTCTTGAAAAATATTACGCACGATTCCATAGGATCATTTCATAGAAATGACGATGCGTACAGCCTGATCCCATCACCATCTGGTTCATAACCATAGATATATCTATTATACGTCCGAGGTGAACGACCAGCTTCCATAAGAGTGTTGTATATAACCATGCTGAGACGAACGTCCGATCCCATCAAAATGTGCGCACTATCGAGGGTCGAACAACATGAACTATAGATGTATCTATTACACTACCGAGGCGAACAGTCCATTATCATTAGAATAAGAAGCTTTAACGGGTCCTTGACCCCACTCATGAATAAACGTCTGAGTTATGAACTTTAAGGAATGTTTCGTTGAAATGCTAAACGCGAGACGAATTCGTAAGGGGAGCATAATTATTTCATGACTATATCAAATAGCACATCCAATCTCTACAATAGCAAGTGTATCACTCTATGCAAGTCTAGTCTCAAGTCGTCATGTAAAATAAAGGAATTTAGTAAGCAAGGAACAACTCAAATAGTATAGTCATAGAGTGGGGGGAACCTAAGTCTAATCAGACATAACATGAATTTACTTATATGTACTAGCTCTTCATCACCTCGTGTGTACGTAGCCTTCGCGATAAATAACACATAACAAATACATTGCCTAGAGGTAGTTTTCCCCTCACAGAGTTAGACATGAGATACCTCGCGTTGAAGTTTCATAACCGGCTCCAACGCCACTCTAACACCTCAAACCGGTGCTCCTCGCTCCAAAACTAGACAAACAATGTGCAAACCAATAAAATATACTCTAATACTCGTAATAAATAAATTCATTACAATTTCCAACTCTGCTCAAAAAGTCAATAAAGCCAACCCTCGGGCCCACGTGGCTGGGTTCCGAAAATTTTTGAAGATAAACTTTAGCCGTAACACTACGAACTCAAATACATAATTTATTTCCAATTTCATGTCCAATTTCGTGGTCAAAATCCAAATATACAAAGTTCTAGGTTTTTGTTCAGAATCCCAAATTTTTACTAATTTCCATGTTTAAATCCATATATATAAACCACGTATTTAATTTGAAATAGGTGAAATTACTTATCTTGTGATTGACGCTTAAATTGGTGCTCTAAAATTGCTCCAAGGTCGGCTCCCATGGAGGAAGATGAAATGAAAATGGCCAAACTCCCATTTATAAAACCACGCTACCTAGATGTCCCTTCTTCGCGATCGCGAAGCACAAGCTCCACTGCCCCCCAGAAACTCCTCTACGCGACCGCAACCAAGCCCACGCGAACGCAAAGCATAGGCTTCCCAGGCCTACGCGATCGCATGCTTTCCCACGCGTTCGCATAGAATCATGCGTGTGAACCCAAATTCCTCACTTCTTCTTCGCGAATGCGTCCTGATCACGCGTTTGCATTACTCTGCCTGGCCTGACCTACGCAATCGCATACTCCAACTCGCGAACGCGTAGAGTGAAATCCCAGCTGCCCCAACCAAGCCTTCGTGATCACGTTCCTACTCACACGATCATATAGAAGAAAACCAGAACTGGACACCACCAATCACAAAACCAAGGAAAATAGCCTGAAACCATCCTGAAACACACCCAATACAAGAAACATGGGATACGAAAACATTATATAAATGTCGCCATAAGTCAATTAAATGTCGTAAACTCATTTCCCTACTTTTATTTTACACTTAAATCAAATTTCGGTAATTTTAATGTCATTAATTTTACGATATTTAAATTAGTATCGGTAAAAATCTACTGACATTTATTTGACGTTTATCAAATGTCAACAATTTGAGCTCTTAAACTATCTTGTTTGTAACATACATACAAATGTCAGATAAATCGTTTGCAATTTTTGACATATTATTGAATATCAAAATCATTATTTATGTTATGATTAAGAATAAAAATATTTCCTTTGTGTTCCTTCAAGTATTATGTAGAATATGTGGTAAGAAAGTCGAAAACAATGAATCAACTATTTCTGATCTTATAATACCACAAATATTTTTATTCATTTCAAAAGTTTCCAAAGCTGTGCACGATATACAATTCAAACAAAATAATGAATTAGTTCAACATATGACTACATAACCATAACTTTTCTCTTATAACTTCTTTAGACACCAACATAATTCAAAGCTTCAACATCCGTGTATTTTTCTTGATGAAGTGTTCCATACTTTCACCTATCATGATTCCTTCACATTAATTGATCTCACAACCTTCAAAGTCTAATGTATCTAAGATCTGAAATTAGAAAAAAAACAATCATCACCAAACTGATTAAGGGAAAATGTAAGTAGCAAAATAACATTTTAACCTCGAATGGAGTAATATCAACATTACTAGACTTTTTGTAGGAAATTCACCTTTAAAAAGAAAACAAAACTAAACAACAAGAAATAAAAAAGTTCAAGAATTTTGGAAACCAAAATATCACAAATCTCATTTCACTCGAAAAGATATGTCCAAACGTATAGAACACGAGTTAGAGTGGATGAATCTGATCGCAAATAAAGATTCTGATAGCTGTAAGTGCTGAATTTAATTCTGGCAGACGGCCCTGGTATGTTTGAAATGAATCAAAAGGTTCAATAAAAAAACCTTAACACTATAGAAGGCAAATTTAGGGCTATCAAGCAGTTAAGAAATAAAATACAAAAGATTGAGATTTATAGTACTTATATTGAAGGAAAATCTTACCGGCATCTTGGGATCCGAATGAGTAAATGATATGAAGATGAACTAATGAAGTTTCATAGTTATTGACGGTTGTGGCTCGAAGTGATGTGGAGGAATAGTGTTGAATGTTATAGGGATTTTTAACGTATAAAGAAGAGAAGCTTAAAGGCCCATTAAAATGTTAGAGTTACTTTTTCTTGTTTATTTTTGACATTTGTTATAAATGTTACTAATTAAATATTGTTATATTCCTAATAATATGACATTTATATCAAATGTCAAAATATTTTTTACATGTTTCAACAAATATCGGTATTGTTATCACATTTTCTAACAAATGTCCTAAATCAACTTTTTTCCGACATTTCTTATAAGTGTCACTAATTAAATATCATCATATAATATATTTCTTATAGTGACCCGAGGCCCTCGGGACCCGGTCCAATTACACCAACAAGTTCCATGACATAATACGGACCTGCTCGAGGTCTCAAATCATTCCAAACAACATCAAATTATGAATCACACCTCAAATCGAACTTAATGAACTTATGAACTTTTAACTTCTTCAACTCAAGCCGAAACATATCAAATCAATCCGAAATGATGCTAAAATATATGCACAAGCCACAAATCACAATACGACCCTATTCCAAGGCTCGAAACTCTAAACGAACATCGATAGCATAAAACTCCACTTTAAACCAAAATTATGAAATTCTAGAACATCCAAAATGCCAACTTTTCATAATAAGTGCTGAAATGCCACGGGCGACCCAATACTCAACCCGAACATACGTCCAAGTCCAAAATTATCATACAAACCTATAGGAACCTTCACATCCCGATTCATAGATTGTTTACTCAAAAGTCAAACCTTGTTCAACTCTTCCAACTTAAACCTTACGAAATGAGAATATTCCATGCGAATCAACTCCGAAATTTTAGAAATTCAATTCCGACCACACTACAAGCCGTAAAAGATGAAGTGAAGCTACTCAAGGCCTCAAAGTGCTGAATCGCGCTAGAGCTCCAAATGACCGGTCGGGTTGTTACATTCTCCTCCACTTAAACAGCTTCGTCCTCGAACGTGTTAATAACCGTTTCTAGAGTTGTCCAAAATCACGATTTAACATCTCGCGCACTAACCCGTGCCATCACAACCTAGTTGAGCATATTAGCTCGAGTCAAACTGAAGATTGTCCCTTTTATATAGTCAATAAGTCTTTTGACCAAATTCCAACCTCCAAATTCTATACCAGACATGATTCTAACATACGAACATCGTATCGATCACTACACACTATACCAAAACATGATCATGCACCTATGCTAAAATAACACCATGCACTATATAAATGGATTGCCCATAATAACATTCCCCGACGACAATAGCTGGAATTTCATGAATCTGATGCCCACAATATATCTCATAATGCATATAAGCCTTGTTCCAACTCTTGCAATACTTCCATGATGGATGAGACGTGTAGAAACTCATAACCACCTGCCAAGACAATAAATCATAGGGTCTCCCCTCCTGATAAGAACCATTACCTCATTCTGAACTGAATAGCGATATTTGCTCTTTAACACACCCTACATAACTCTGATCGCACTGATCCCAAGTCCAATAATCTCGTCTCACCCAGTACAAGTTGCTCGAGCAATAAGCCACCTCAATTACCATTTAGAATTTCATATGACACCACTAAAGCGCGAACAAGTACAACTCGAATATGTTCCAAAGGAAAAAACAAACTCTGGCAAAGAACTATCACTACCGCATAACGAATGAAACAGCCAAAAGCTACTATGAATCTTCCTTAGAGATAAGAAAGAAGACATATAAAATAAGTATAGGGAACCGTACATAACATTTAATTGTTGCAGCATACAGCCCAATTCAAAAAAGACATGTTGCAACATGCAACCTGATCTAAGAATGGTATCGTTGCAATGCAAAATCCGATCCGTATAACATACTTGTGGTAGTGTGCCACCCGATCCAGACAATATACCCATGGCGGCTGATAAGTTAGGATTTTACCATGTTTATGCCCCTACTTGCTATTGCTTTGGTTACAAATTGCTAAAAAATAGTCCCAAAATGCTTACAAGTTGTGCTTGAACTGCAGGTTTGAGCGACAAAAGTGACAAATGTCAAAGATCGGCTCAAAACGGAGTGAAACCTGTTCAAGTGTCAAAGACCAAGTGAAATGAGTAACAGGAAGGCCTAGCGCGGACCGCGCAAGAATGAACGCGGCCATACTAGGAGATTCAGAGACCTATAATATCAATCTGCAAGCCACGTGGCCGCGCTACACTTTTCCATGGTCCGCATAAATGATATTCACAGAGTTGCAATATCAAGCTTGAGGAAACGCGGTCGCGCTACCTTTTTGCGCGGTCCGCTTACAGGAGATTGAGAGACCAGGATAGTAAGGAGTTAAAGCAATGCGGCCGCGCTACCTTTTTGCGCGGTCCGCGCTACTGAAGTTTAGAGACTTGTGGATTTAGCCAAGTCAAGCAGTGTGCTCCACGCTACTTTTTATGTGGACGCACCAACTTCCACCGCGACTGCGCTGCACTTTTGTGAAGTCCGCGGTCCTCAACTTCAGAGAGATAAGACTAAGAGTCCAAGAGCCAACGTGGCCGCGCTACCTTTTTGCGCAGTCCGCGCAAACCCTGCAAGGTTATTTTTGTCTAGTTTTTCCAGCCCGGTATAAATAGAACATTTTACCATTTTTAGGTCAAGTTTTATGTTCTGAATGCAGCTGAGCTCGTGAAACCAAATATTGTAGTCATTTTTGGAACTTTTGCTCTTTATTATTATAGATTCAACGTAGTGATTAATTAATATGTTTAGTTCCTCATCTATTTCTTCTGTTTTTTCTTTAATTATGTGGAGATAAACCCATTAGCTAGGGTTGTGGCTCAACCCTAGTGTGGGTAGTTGATGGGTGTTTCCATCTAGGGTGAGATTGAGATTGGGTGTTTGTTATTTGGGTTAATTTTGTGTTTCAATTTCGAATTTGTGGTTGCAAACACATATTCAAGCTTAGTGGGTCTAACTCTTCTTGAGAAAGAGAGTCCATGACCCTAAAATTGACCCAACAAGGAATTGGGATGGACCCATGAGAAATGGTAGTCCCAATTAACGGGTTAAACCTCGAGAGAGTAATT
>MU690082.1:57074-102177 GCA_026770625.1 Nicotiana glauca
ACCCTAAAATTGACCCAACAAGGAATTGGGATGGACCCATGAGAAATGGTAGTCCCAATTAACGGGTTAAACCTCGAGAGAGCAATTACCCTACTTGAACCCTAGTTGCTTGGTCTAATTGGCCTACCCAATTGGTCTCGAGAGAGCCAATTGGGCAAAACCATTCTCTCTATCGAGAGGTGTGAGAATGGGTACAATTGTGCAACGGTTATAGAATAAGCCCCAAATATATCAATCTCCCCTTAGTAACTTCTACCCGTTGACTAGCCACGTAGGTAGTGTCACGACCCTAGTGCCTTTCTCTATATTAAATACAACTTAGCAATATTCTCCTAGCATAATTTTGTTTTAATCATTAGGTTTATAATAGTAGTTATAAAAACAAAGAAAACCCAAAAATGTTTGAAGTGAGATTAGAAGCACAACCGCATCTCTAGGCTAGACAGACAATACAACTCCACTACTAGCTCCCTGTGAAAATTCGATCCCAAACCACTATTCGGGTCTTTCTACCTTGGTGTAGCATTGAGTCGGCATCGATCACTTTTTGGCACCGTTGCCGGGGAGCTTACGGTGTTGACTATCTGTTTAGCTAGTTTTGTGTTTTGCTTCTCTTTCCTTCTTGTTTACTAATTTTATTTGTGTCGATCAATCAGTTACAAATGGCTCTCAATGCAAATGACCCTCTTGGCAATGCCATGGCGGGGGAGAAGGTTGAATATATTGATCAAGATGAGCTTCTGGTACCTCAAGTACCACGTAGAGGTAGAAACGCCAACATAAATGACAACAACAATATTCCAGACCCTCCTCCACCACTGCCAAGAGTGGCTCCAAGAGTCCTCCCAAATCAAGGTTATGTGAGTGCCATCATTCCTCCCCGAATCCGGGCGGGGAATTTTCAAATCACAAATGTCATGTTGACCTTGCTCGAGCAAAGAGGGTATTTTACGGGCGCCTCTGACCAAAATACTTACAAGCAACTGAAGGGGTTCGTAGATACATATTGGGGGAGCAAGCAAACAAACGTGTCTGAGGATGCGTTGAGATTGTGGCTTTTCCCGTTCTCTCTTCGGGGTAAAGCGTTGGATTGGTTGGAAAGGCTCCCCAATCATTCTATCACCACATGGGATGAATTGGCAGACAAATTTATTGCCAAGTTCTTTTCTCCAAGTTATATGGCAGCTCTTCGAGGTGAAATTCTAGCCTTTAAGCAAGAGCCAACGGAACCCTTGCACGAGATATGGGAAAGATATAAAAAAATGGTGAAGGAGTGCCCTAATAACGACATGACCGAAGCAATGATACAACAAACTTTTTATTGGGGCATCAACACCACGAATCAGTGCATTGTGAACCAATTAGCTGGAGGGAACTTCATGAAACTTTCTTACCAAGAAGCATGTGATGTACTTGATGAAATGGCCGACACTTCTTTGGCATGGCAAAGTCGAGCAAATGTGCCCCAAGGTGACCCCACGGTCATCCATTTGCACAAGAAATTGCATGATCATGGCCAAGCTATTGCCAAGCTTACAACAACTATGAATCAATTGGAGAAGGCGCAATTGCAACAAGTCCAAAACCCGTGCCAAGTCAATGAAATGGAAAATGTTTCAATGTTAAAAAGGAGGCAAAGAGGGGAACAACAACCTCAAGGTAATTCTGAGCAATTTGACAGCAAAATGATGGTGGTAGTTATTCGAATGAGTGCTATGATGAGCAAAGAGAGGAATGTCAATATGTCAATAACTAACAAGGGAATAGAGGAAATCAAGGGAACCAACAATGGCGTCCCCAAGGAAATTGGGGCAATCAACAAGGCGGCGCTAATTGGAACAATAACAATCAACAACAAGGTAGTGGCAATTGGAACAATAACAATCAAAACAACAATTGGGGGAACCAAGGTAACAATGAAGTCAATTGGAATGGGAACAATAACAATTGGAGCAACAACAACAATCAAGGATGGTGGAATAATAGTAGACATCAAGGCAACCGGGGGCAAAGATTTCAAAGGCCCCCCATGTACCAACAACCGAACAATCCACCTCCATTTCAATCTCAAGGGTCTAGTTTTTTCGGGTAGTGATATGGGGAGAATAGAAATTATGTTCGAGCAAATGATGAAGAAGAACCAAGACTCCGATGCTCAATTGGCTTCTCATAATACATGTATTCAGAATTTGGAGGTGCAAATTGGCCAAATATCCCAATCATTAAATACTTGACATAAGGGTGCTCTACCAAGTGATACGGTAGTGCACCCGAAGGGGGGTAACAATCATATGATGGCCATTACAACGAGAAGCGGAAGAGGCGGTGAAGTGCAAGCCTCGAATAAAAATCAAGTTATGGATGACGAAGTTGAGTTGCATGATGATGATGTTCCTTCGAATGTTGAAAATGTTGTTGAACCAAATGTGACCAATGATGTGCGGATTGATATTGATGATGAGGCCGGGGTAGAGACTCAAGATGCCGTGAACCCATCTAGAAAACACATTATTGATATGCCCGAGCCAGTGGTGCCCACGGCCAAAGCACCCATTCCTAGGCCGCCTCCACCTTACCCTCAATTGTTAGCAAAGCAAAAAGGTGACAATCAACTCAAGAAGTTCATTGAAATTATGAAAAGTCTTACTATAAATGTGCCATTGGTAGAGGCACTTGAACAAATGCCAGGGTACGCAAAGTTTATGAAGGATTTGGTAACTAAGAAGAGGTCAATGTAGTGTGAAACAATTAAAATGAAGCATCAAGTGAGTTCTACCATTCATTATATGGCCCCAAAACTTGAGGATCCTGGAGCTTTCACTATCCCTTGTACTATTGGTAGTGTGGATTTTGCCAAAGCCCTTTGCAACTTGGGAGCTAGCATTAACTTGATGCCTTACTCGGTTTTCAAGACTTTGGGAATCGGACAACCTAGGCCAACTTTCATGAGACTTCAAATGACGGATCAATCAATGAAGCGTCCATTGGGCATAATTGATTATGCTCTTGTTTGTGTTGATAAATTCATATTGCCGGCCAATTTTGTTATATTGGACTGTGAGGTGGACTTTGAAGTGCCAATCATTCTTGGAAGACCTTTCCTAGCTACGGGGAAGGCATTGGTTGATGTTGAAGCAGGTGAGTTGACATTCCGTGTGGGAGATGAGAAGGTGGTATTCCATATTTTCAAATCAATGAGACAACCCAATAGCATGGAGGTGTGCTTATTTGTGGACATTGTCACAGCTGTGATAGTGGATGACACAAGTTCCTTGATAAATGTTGATGATCCTCTTGAGGCCGTGCTTCTTAACATGGATGTCAATGATGATGCCGGTAGAGTGGAGTGCGTTAATGCATTACATGGTATGGATTCATATTTATATGAGCCTAGAAAGCTATCATTGGATCTTGAAAACCGCAAAACTCCACCAACCAAGCCATCGAATGAGGAGCCATTGGCGTTGGAGTTGAAGCCACTTCCTGCACACCTCAGGTATGAATTTCTGGGTTCAAATTCCACTTTACCTATTATTATTTCATCTTGCTTAACTAACATGCAGGTTGACGCCACTTTGTCGATTCTTCAAAAGCGCAAAAAGGCAATTGGATGGACATTGGCCGATATTCGGGGGATAAGCCCTGCATTTTGCATGCACAAAATCATCTTAGAGGAGGATGCAAGGCCTTCTCTTGAACATCAAATAAGACTAAATGAGGTGATGCAAGAAGTGGTAAAGAAAGAGGTTATCAAGTGGCTTGACGCCAGTGTGGTTTACCCGATCTCAGATAGTTCATGGACCTCTCCGATCCAATGTGTGCCAAATAAAGGGGGGATGACGGTAGTAAACAATGCCAACAATGAGCTTATTCCTACTCGGACGGTTACGGGGTGGAGAGTTTGTATGGATTACAGGAAGCTTAACAAGGTGACAAGAAAAGATCATTTCCCACTACCATTCCTTGACCAAATGCTCAATAGTCTTGTGGGTTGGGCTTTTTATTATTTTCTAGATGGTTACTCGGGGTACAATCAAATTCCAATTGCCCCGGAGGATCAAGAGAAGACGACCTTTACATGTCCTTATGGCACGTTCGCTTTCTCGAGAATGCCATTTAGACTATGTAATGCTCCGACGACCTTCCAACGGTGTATAATGGCAATTTTCACCGACATGGTGGAGGATATCTTGGAGGTCTTCATGGATGATTTCAATGTGGTTGGGGATTCATTTGAGGAATGCTTGGTGAACTTGGATAGAGTATTGGCTAGATGCGAAGAAACAACCTTGTGCTCAACTGGGAAAAATGCCACTTTATGGTGGAAGAGGGTATAGTATTGGGTCACAAGATCTCAAAGCAAGGAATTGAAGTTGATAAGGCAAAAATCAAGGTCATTTCGAGGCTTCCTCCCCCTACTTCTGTCAAAGGGGTGAGGAGTTTTCTTGGGCATGCCGGGTTCTACCGATGATTTATTAAAGACTTCTCGAAAGTTATGAACCCACTTTGCAACTTATTGGAGAAGGATGCCAAGTTTATCTTTGATGAAAAATGCATGGAGGCTTTTGAGCTATTGAAGCAAAAGTTGACCACAACTCCTATCATCACCGCACCTGATTGGGGTTTGCCCTTTGAACTTATGTGTGATGCAAGTGATGTGTCGGTAGGGGCGGTGTTAGGTCAACGGATCAACAAGATGATCCATACCATGTATTATGCTAGCAAAATGATGAATGAATCCCAAAGAAATTACATGGTGACGGAGAAAGATCTATTGGCTATTGTGTTTGCTATGGAGAAATTTCGACCTTATCTTATGGGGGCCAAGGTGATTGTGGACACGGAGCATGCCGCCCTCTGGTATTTGATGACCAAGAAGGATTCTAAAGCAAGATTGTTAAGATGGGTGTTACTTCTTCAAGAATTTGACTTAGAGATAGTGGACCGGAAGGGAAGTGAGAATCATGTTGCAGACCATTTGTCCCGGTTGGAGGAAGAAGGGAGGCTATGTGACGGCATTGAGATAAATGATACATTCCCCGATGAGCAACTTCTTTTCGTTTCTATGTGTGACATGCCTTGGTTTGCGGACATCACCAACTTCATTGTGACCGTAAATGTCCCGTGTGAGCTCTCTTCCAACCAAAGGAAGAAACTCAAGGGGAATAGCTTGGATTTTTGTTAGGATGATCCGTATTTGTTTAAAATTTGTATGGATGGTGTGATAAGAAGATGTGTCCCGGAAGGTGAACAATTGAGCATATTGGAGGCTTATCACTCCTCTTCCTATGGTGGCCATCATGGAGGGGTGAGGGCGGCTTCAAAGGTTTTGAGTTGCGGTTTCTATTGGCTGACGTTATTTAAGAATGCTAGTGACTTGGTGAAGAGATGTGATGCACGCCAAAGAGCCGGCGGAATTTCAAAAAAGGATGAGATGCCTCTCAATACGATTCTCGAGGTGGATATTTTTTATGTTTGGTGCATTGATTTCATGGGTCCGTTCGTGAGCTCTTGTGGAAACACTTATATTCTAGTGGAGGTGGACTATGTTTCAAAGTGGAATCCGTGGCTTTACCCAACAACAAAGCCTGGAAGGTTGTGGCATTCTTGAAAAGGAGTATCTTGACAAGGTTTGGCACCCGTCGTGCTATCATTAGTGATGGGGGGTCCCACTTTTGCAACAAGGCTTTCGACTCATTGCTTGCTAAGTATGGAGTTAACCACAAAGTGATCACCCCCTATCATCCTCAAGCTAGTGGTCAGGTGGAAGTCTCCAATCGGGAAATAAAGAGCATTTTGTCCAAGACGGTAAATGCTAATAGGACCGATTGGTCGAAGAAATTGGATGATGCTCTTTGGGCCTATTGGACGCCTTACAAGACCCCAATTGGTATGTCTCCGTACCGGTTGGTGTTTGGTAAAGCTTGCGATATTCTGGTAGAATTGGAGCAAAAGTCTATGTGGGCATTGACAAAGTTGAACTTGGAATGGGATGTTGTGGCAAATCTCCGGGTTGAGCAACTAAATGAGCTTGATGAGTTTAGATTTCATGCCTACTCCAGCTCGTACTTATCTAAGGACAAGATAAAGTACCTTCACGACAAATATGCTCGGGGAAAGGAATTCAAAGTTGGTGATACGGTTCTTCTTTTCAACTCCTGGTTGAGATTATTTCCGGGAAAGCTCAAGTCAAAGTGGAGTGGGCTTTTTGAAGTGGTATGTGTGACTCCTTTTGGTGCTCTTGATCTCAAGAACAAGAATTGTGAAGTATTCCGGGTCAATGGGCATCGTGTGAAGCATTATTTGGGAAAGTTTGATGATAGCTACATGGTGGCACTCCTTCATTTGAAATGATGAGATGGTAAGATGCATCGTGCCACGACGTTAAATCAGGCGCTTCTTGGGAGGCAACCCATGTCTTTTTCTTTCTCTTTGATTTTCTTTGTAGACTAGGGTTTTTGAGAAAATTGTTTATGAGATGTTGCAGGGATAGTATTGCAGCAGTACAAAACAAAAGTAAAAAAAATAAAGCCTCTGAAGTTTGCCAGTGCGGCCGCGGTGCATATCAGTGCGGTCTGCGCTGGCACAAACCAAGTTTGCTAAGTCTCTGAAGTTTGCAGCGTGACCCCGATGCATTTTTGTGCGGTCCGCGCTGACAGGCCCAAAGAATGATGCTCTCTGAAGTTTTCCACGTGGCCGCGTTGCATTTTTATGAGGTCTGCGTGGGATGCTTAGTGCAAGGCTGTATGACAAAAACCCAGCGCGGTCCGCAGTCACTTTTGCACGGCCGCACTGGTAGGTAGGTACGGGGCCCACGATTTTGTCTATAAGTAGAGACCCAGGGTCTCACTTTACCCTTTTCGCAATTTGAAGTCCCTGAGCCCTATTTCTACTGTTCATACTGAGACCGTTCTTCGTGTGTGCTTGGATAGATTGATTTGATTCTTCCTAATCCTGGTAACATTTCAAGTAATTGTCATTAATTATTTTCTATTTTTATCTTTGTTTGCTTATCAGTAGTTGTAACTTCTTTGTTCTTTCCATTTTTCTTGGATTTAATAATTAGGATAGATTATATATGTTGGATTTTGGATGCCGAGTGTGATTCCATGTTTGGTAACTGAGTAGGGACAATTAGGATTCAAATATAGAGCAAAAATGGAAGAATTTGTGAAAACCCTAACTTAGTACCTGACCCTAGTTCAACGCATCCGTGTGACATTCTTGCACGGTCCGCGTTGTTCTCCTGATGTGATTAAACTGTTTCCAGCGCGGCCGCATTACACTTTTGCGCGGTCCACGCTGGACCAACGCGACCGCTCTGCCTTTTTACGCGGTCTGTGTTGGGAGATTCAGAGAGCATGTTTTGGAGATCTTTGCCCAGCTCGGCCGCGCTCCACTTTTATGCGGTCCACGGTGCCTCCAGCGCGGTCGTGTCCCTTTTTTGTGCGGTTTGGGCTCCTATGTCCTGCAGCCTATCCTGCTTCTGTGTTATGCAATCAATTCTGTCTTCCTCCTGTGTCATTCATCTGATACATTGTCTATGCTTAAACTAACAATGTTAGACATGTTTGCTTGCAGATAATGGTTAAACAAAGAGGTTGTAAACAAACACTACAACCCGGGAGAGGTGGTGCCTCCCCAGGGGGTAAAGGCAATAGAGTAGCAAAACTCACTCCACAAGCTCGGGAGAACATTAAAAAGACTTAGAAACTAATACGGGCTACTAATAAGGCTGCCTCTCATTCTTCGGGGAGTGAGTATGTGCCCTCCAAAACCATCTCCTCAGATTCGATCCCAACTCACATAACCGACCCACTCCACCTAGCCGATACTCCTCCACCTTCACCCTCAATCAAGAGACAAGTGAATGTAGTTTTGGATTCGTCTGATGAGTCCGCAGCCGGTAGTGAACAATACTCCACCTCCCCCACAGCTTCATTATCTGGGGAGAGTGCAGGCAATGATGAGGGAGGTGAGCCTCAGGTTGGGGGAGTTGAAAGAACTAGAAATCCTGAAGTTTAGGAAGATCGATTCGTCAGTCAAGTGGCATTTCACAAGTTTAGGGAGTGGTGGCCGGTGAGGAAGTTGATACTGAAGAGAATTTTTATTGACACTAACCTTTTACCACACAACCCAAACGTGTAGAGGGAGTTTCGAACTAGATATGGCTGGGAATTTTTCAAGGAAAGGTGCATTGATGCTAATGAGAACATGGTTAGATAATTCTACTGTAATGTGGCTCACATTGTCAAGTATATGAAGGTGACCAAAGTGAGATATAAAAAGGTGGTGTTTGATGGGAAATCCTTAAATGACTACTTGGGGTTCAAGGATGAGGATGAGTCGCTTTACTTGGCTAAGTTGGCGATGGGTGAGGAAGTTCGACCTTGGTTGGCCCAGTTCTTGGCAATCCTAGGCACTGTCCCAACATGGTTGCAAGCAGGGAAGAAAATTTATAGGAATACCTTCAACTTTGAGGCTCGAGGGTGGTTGGCATTTGTATGCAGTCGGCTTGACCCTTCTACCCACGATCATACTATTCCACTTACCCGGGCTGTGCTTGTTGCATCTATTATGGCCAAGTACCCTATCAATGTGGGTAATGTGATTTCTAGGGTGATTTCTGCTGTGGGACAGGAGAAGGACCGGAAATACCCTTTTCCCAAAACCCTTTCTATGTATTTTAGGGATCTGGAGGTCAAGAAGAAAAGATTTGATGTCAAGACCAAGCCTGTGGCTCCCTACTCGTGGTAAAGCATGCAGGGTTCGGACAACCCAAAGTCCAAGAAATACCAGTAACCTACCTCTGCCCCAACTGGCCAGTCTGAGGAGCTAGTTACAGTAGAGCCTTCTACCGAGCCTTCCACCATTCC
This sequence comes from Nicotiana glauca, assembly GCA_026770625.1. Classification (NCBI taxonomy): domain Eukaryota; kingdom Viridiplantae; phylum Streptophyta; class Magnoliopsida; order Solanales; family Solanaceae; genus Nicotiana; species Nicotiana glauca. Next base: position 65,951 of record MU690082.1, read on the forward strand.
TGCTACCACTACCATTGAGACCTTACCCCCAAGTCCTTCTTCTATTGCTAGACCAAGTACTTCAGCTGGCCCGGGAGTGCCATATTTAAAGACTCATCCATTTACTACCCATCAGTTGAGTCAGACCTTGGCTAGCCTGAACAACTGGATGTTGGCTGCGACTTCCAAGTTGTCCACCTTTTCCTCCACTATTCAGACACAGGCAGCACCTCATTCAGCCCAGATTCCTCAGTCCATTGAGGATACTTTGAAGAAGCTCCTGGAAAACCACGAAAAGATTATGAAGACTCAGGCCACTTTGACTACTGTTGTGGAGTCCCATGGCAAGGCTCTGAAGGAGCTTGCTAATTAGCATAGGAAGTTGAGGAAAACACAGGCCTCTAGTGAATCTGTGAAGCAGCTCAGGATGGATGTGGACAAGTTATTGGTAGATCAGATGCCTTTAGACTTGTTATTCGGGGACCCAGTCACAGATCCAGCAGCACCAGTAGCAGAGGCACAGTAGGAGCAGGCACCCGGGTAGCCTAGGAAGAAGAGGAAGCTCCCTAGTACAGATGATGCAGTGATTGAGGTTGCAGTCCCACAGGAGGCCCCTTTCAGTTTGCCACAGGCTGCACCTACCATCCAGCCGGTCCAGGAGCAGGCCCGAGTCTCAGCAGTTGAGCAGTAGGAGGCCGGGAGCCAGTCTGAGGCTCCCGCACATACGAAGGACTTGGGGACCACTGGTGATCCCATGCAGACGGACCAGTCCTAGGGAGCCTCTATTTCCTTTGCTTTGATTTTCATGCTAATTTTAGTAGTTAGCATTGGGGAAAATGCTAGCTTTTATTCGTGGGGGTGCACCCTACTTTTTGATTATCCATGGATGACTGTATATATAGATTGATTGTTTATACTTTATTTTGATTTTCTATTTTTAGGCTGTATAGCTTTACCCTTTAGCCACTTTTCTTCTACTTTTTATTCTCTCTTTTGGGATGTATATAAAGTTACATTTCTGTAGATATTCATCTCCCGTTGTATATTCTAGTCCCTTATTGTAAATATTCATTCTATTTTATATTTTCGCAAAAAAAATTCATTTTTAGCTTTATAGTTAGGCTCGTAGCCTCTTGTTTTGTTTTTGACGCTTCTAATAAGCCCTTTGTATTCTTAAATCCACGGTTCTTTCCAAGGGTAGAGTATTGTGTGAACCGGATGGCTCTTCCCGATGATAGATAGAGTGACTACCTTCTTAAGGGTTCGAGTCTGTTTCTTTGATTTTTCTTTTGTTTTTGATAGTTGTAGTTAAGGTTACCTCAAGAAAAGCTTCATTTGGGCCTAACACATTTGTCTTTGATCCCATGGTCAAAGACATAATGTTGTGTTTAGGATGGTGAAAGTCGTGGCTTTGAGACTCTTGTGTTGACTAAACAATCATCATGTGGTCTTTTCGGACCATTGTGTGCTTGAATCGTAACTAAGGTCTTTGTGGGCCCTCGACTCAATGTCTTTAGCAATTCCCTAGCATGTGTGGTGAGGAATCAAATTGTGAGTCGAAGTCCAGAGTCAATAGTCTAGAACTTGCCATGAATGTTTGTTGAGGCGAAATCATAGGTGAAATTTGACTTAAGAAGTGACTATAGGCTTTCCTTGATCTAAATGTTAAGATGAACAATTCCATGGCCTAACAATAAAATGATACCTAGTTAACCCTTTTGAGCCTTAAACCTTCTTCTTTCATGAAACAATGTTACAATCCTACACGCGTTCTAAATTCTACCGTCTCTTGGCACCCACATCTTCCCTTGAGCAATGGAAAAGTCTAAGTTTTGGGGAGAGACAAGAAGGAAAACAAAATGGGGTAAAAGGTACAAAAGCAAGAAGAAAAAGTCAAGACAATGAAAAAGAGAGAAAAAGAAAAAGAAAAAGACAAAAAGAAAACCCAAGGTGAAAAAAAAATAAAAAGGGGTCATGAAAAACAAAAGTGAAAAAGGTGTGGAAAAAGTAGAAAAAGGAAGAATGTCTTGAGTTGCATAAGAAAGAGTGACAATGTGTCTCTCTAACCCCTTGAAAGAGGTGAAATGACTCAAAGAGTCAAGTAAATTATGCCAAAATGAAGCAAAAGAAGTGCTTAAGGGAAAGTTAAACCCACTTGAATAAAAACTTGTCCTACCCTTACCCAAAGCCTTCACAATGACTCCCCAAAATCCCTATAGGATCTTGAGTTGAAGGGAACCTACATTAGTGGATACTTACATAAGGGGCAAGCATATGGTACCTAGAGCCGGACTTGTGACCTTCTTCTTGAGAGAGATGAGTGAAATCTCCATCAACCTCGATTTGTGTGTCAATACTCTAAAAGGTGAGGTTCGCTTTGGAAGAGTTGAGGACGTGTGAGTTTGGGTTCCACAATGACCAAAGTAATTGAGAGAAGTTCTTTGATGAAATGTGTCAACTCTTGATGCTCTTGTGTCACACTTGATCCAAAGTTTTCAAAGTTTAAATGTTTTTATGATGTATTCGTATTGAGGGCAATTGTTAGTCCCAATTGATGCTTATTGAGGTTGCTTTAAGGTATCTAGAATTTCTTGGATTGCCCTTTCAGGGGCGGGTCTCATTTTGTTTGCTTGAGGACAAGCAAAGGTTTAAGTTTGGGGGAGTTGATTAGTTAGGATTTTAATATATTTATGCCCCTACTTGCTATTGCTTTGGTTACAAATTGCTACAAAATAGTCCCAAAATGCTTATAAGTTGTGCTTGAATTGCAGGTTTGAGCGACAAAGTGACAAATGTCAAAGATCGGCTCAAAACGGAGTGAAACCTGTTCAAGTGTCAAAGACCAAGTGAAATGAGGAACAAGAAGGCCTAGCGCGGACCGCGCAAGAATGAACGCGACCGCACTAGCAGATTCAGAGACCTACAATATCAAGCTGCAAGCCACACAGCCGCGCTACACTTTTACGCGGTTCGCACAAATGAGATTCAGAGAGTTGCAATATCAGGCTTGGTGCAACACGGCCGCGCTACCTTTTTGCGCAGTCCGCGTACAGGAGATTCAGAGACCAAGATAGTTAGGAGTTAAAGCCACGCGGCCACGCTACCTTTTTACGCGGTCTGCACTACTGAAGTTCAGAGACCTGTGGATTTAGCCAAGTCAAGCAGTGCACTCGGCGCTACTTTTTGTGCGGACGCACCAACTTCCACTGCGGCCGCACTACACTTATGCGCGGTTCGTGGTCCTCAACTTCAGAGAGATGAGACTAAGAGTCCAAGAGCCAATGCGGTCGCGCTACCTTTTTGCGCGGTCCGCGCTGACCTCGCAAGGGTATTTTTGTCTAGTTTTTCCAGCCCGGTATAAATAGAATATTTTACTATTTTTAAGTCAAGTTTTATGTTCTGAACGCAGCTGAGCTCGTGAGACCGAATATTGTTGCCATTTTTGGCACTTTTGCTCTTCATTATTGTAGATTCTACTTATTAATTAATTAATATGTTTAGTTCCTCATCTATTTCTTCTGTTTCTTCTTTAATTGTGTGTAGCTAAACCCATTAGTTAGGGTTGTGGCTCAACCTTAGTGTGGGTAGTTGATGGGTGTTGCCATCTAGGGTGAGATTGCGATTGGGTGTTTGTTATTTGGATTAATTTTATGTTTCAATTTCGAATTTGTGGTTGCAAACACAGATTCAAGCTTAGTGGGTCTAACTCTTCTTGAGAAAGAGAGTCCATGAGACTAAAATTGACCCAACAAGGAATTGGGATAGACCCATGAGAAATGGTAGTCCCAATTAACGGGTTAAACCTCGAGAGTGTAATTACCCTACTTGAACCCTAGTTGCTTGGTCTAATAGGCCTACCTAATTGGTCTCGAGAGAGCCAATTGGGCAAAATCATTCTCTCTACCAAGAGGTGTGAGAATGGGTACAATTGTGCAACGGTTATAGTGTAAGCCCCATATATATCAATATCCCCTTAGTAACTTCTACCCGTTGACTAGCCACCTAGGTAGTGTCACGACCCTAGTGCCTTTCTCTATATTAAATACAACTTAGCAATATTCTTCTAGCATAATTTAGTTTTAATCATTAGGTTTATAATAGTAGTTATAAAAACAAAGAAAACCCAAAAATGTTTGAAGTGACATTAGAAGCACAACCGCATCTCTAGGCTAGACAGACAATACAACTCCACTACTAGCTCCCTGTGGAAATTCGATCCCGAACCACTATTCGGGTAAAAGCTATTGCGACCCGGTCTTTCTACCTTGGTGTAGCATTGAGTCGGCAGTGATCAGCGGCGTGCCACCCGATCCGCACATAACAATCAAGAAGAAAACACACACATCAATCTGTAACACTTATACTCACGAAATGCCCAAATATCGACCACAAGTACGCCAAGTGCATAATATAATTCCTAGTGAGACTGGTAGCGCCATATGCTGCAAAACCCAAGTGCATCTAATGTGCAATAAATGACCTACATCTCGAGAGCGATCCTCTGTGGAATGCGCTCCCACAACCTTTCGTACCAGGCAGCAAGTTCTGCACCTCCATACCACCAACCCTGCAAATTTTGTAAAGCAAATGGAGAATCCGCAAATCAATACACATGGCCTCTTACACGGGAAATCGTCCTTAGGTGACACTAAAGAAAATGCCAGCTTACTCTAAACATCTGAATTCTTCCCTACTAATCCGAGCTCGTGACTTTTTTATCAACATGAGTCGCAACCGAAATCCCCAACTTCAAATCCCCATGCCACTCACTGTACCTATCATGCCGCTACAGGAGAGTGCAAGAATTCATCATAACCCCTGAATTACTGGTAGAATAAATACTACACTGGCTGGATTCCTTTCACTTAATTCATTCAGAAGAACCATCGCAACACGCAACCAAAATCCCATAACCATATAAAATACAAACCTTAAGTTGTGGTCTAAACCGCCATAATTCTTCTGGAATCCATCTACACAACAAGGCCATCTGAGTCAAATACCTCTCAAATCAATCAAGTTATGGTGGCTATCAAAACCACATGTACAACCACAAACCACATGCATAACTTAACACGCCAAAGGAACTGATCATTGCCACAATCATGCTAATTCAACCATTACTAACTGAACCAACTTCTTCCGATTTATTCTTGACTTGCCTTAGAAATGATAATAGTTCCATTCAAAAACATAACGAACTCAATCTACACTCATCCGGAGTGATCTGACTCACGATTCCACATCGTCTCAATACACATGAACCATCTCATACCCTCCTCAAGCGCACAATAGCATCTCTAACCGGTACACCCATTCTGCAATACCTCTCACGAATGCAAAACTATTTTCTTCCATTTCTCTAATACTGCATCGCATACCCAATGATAACATAGAAAACTCCAATCCCCTTTCATAATCCATTGTACAAACTCAATCTTAACTATACAATAAACCGAAAATCTTTAAGCACTGCGCTGTAGTCCATGAACCCATCAGGACCGTTATTAAGAGTCACCCACTCTGAACTGGTCTTGAATATAACAGGCACTAAATTAGCACATGAACACCTACTCAAAGAAGTAACCGGCTAAATTATTTTCCTTTTATATCATCTCCACAAGAAGCATAAACTTTGAGTCTTCCCAGAACCTGCACATGAACCGGTAAGTGAAATATAGCGCACATTCATCAAGTACTTTTCTCGATTTACCTCTAATGTTCTCTTTTCTTAGTCATAAATGATCCATCAATGCACCAATAACTAGAAATCGCACAAGAAGATAACCACGTGATCCAATCATAGACGGTGGGCTCCCCCACTTAGCTTTTAAGTTACAATCACATAATTCTAGAGCCCATAATGATTCCTTCTTCTCAATTACCATGATCTTGCACTGTTAACCCGCCTAATACCTCAAATCTTTTGTTAAGCTTTTCATGAACATCCGAAATCATTAGCCACAATCGTAAAATTCGACCTTCTATCGAGTAGTAAGCAGAATTCTTTGTAGAGACTTCATCAAAATCACTCAACCTCTAACTCGATCACCGAAGATAACCCACATGCGGGATTCCATTTCGACGTCCTCCAACAATATTGCCTTGGTTACAACTACTACGAAATCAACAAACCCCTCTTGAGCCCATCCCCGTTCACCTGCTGTACAAGTTTGTCTGTTCCCTATTGACATTAACTGAAAGTTTGATAATACATTCTAAATCAAAGTCACGTCATCCAAAATCAACAATCAAGTTTTCACACCCCTCTTCATTTCAAGACTTCTCTTTTCCATATTCCATCTTGCTCAATGTAGTAGCCTCCTTCTCCAAATAAAAATTTGTCGACGTAGTCATTTTCCACCAGTTATTCCTCATCCTTCGCTGCCCAATTGCTGCTTCAAATCAACACCAATATCTATAGCACATGAACGAATAAATTGCTAGTAGCTCTAAGCCTTCTCGGAGATTATTTGTTGTCGAGCCACCTACATTTAGAAACACCAATTCAATTTTTGAAACCGCTACATACCGCCATCACGGACAACCGCTTCTCATGCACTATTTCACAACACCCTGCCCCGAAGGCAAATCCAAGAAGACTATAACACTAGCGAACCATAATATATTAAAATAATGACAACAACACCACATCATAAATGAAAACTCCACCACACTAAAAAATACCAAGTCCCGTTACTCCATCAACCAAAACCTAAACATGCATAGCCCGATTGCTCTTCCTTTGCTGCAATTAAACACTGAACCTCTAAATCATGCCCTGATATAGCCTCCTTTCAAATCATTCACTGCCTCGACACATAAACAAGCACCCTACCATAACACAAACACTATGCGATAACAACACATGAACATCATACCAGTCTATGCATAGCCTCCAAACCACAGAAAATCAATATATAGAGTTTAAATGACAAAACATCCTTCCACAAGGTGATGATGATAGCTTGCCCGAATATGTGGGGAAAAATACCCTGCACCACGTCACCAATACCACTACTACTCCTCGATGCCCAATTGATAACAAGAGTTTCACGTCGCATAAGATTGAGTACGAAGGAAATAAAAGCATAAGCCTCAAATGAATCAAATTGCACGATGAGGAATCAAGAAGAGAAGTTCTCCTAATAGCCCTTTAGCCTCTCGAAGATAAGTACAAATGTCTCTGTACCAATCTGCAAGACTCTACTTGACTTGCTCATGACTCGTGAGGCCTAAGTGAACCAAACACTCTAATACCAAGCTATCATGACCCAAAATCCACTATAGATCGTAATGGCACCTAACACCACCGTCATGCAAGCCAATATTGATTTATCCGCATAATTACTCATTTATCACTTTCGAAATTATAATTTTTATTATTTAAATAGCGCCAAATAGAATTTAAAAGGTTATCAACTACTATGATAAACATCTAGTAGGAACCTCCAAAACCCCGGTGCCACAAGTGCACGAGCATCTATTAATGAGTACAACAATAACACAACATCCATTTGAAATACATGTTAGATAGGGAATATGAATAACTCTGATGGAGACTATGTATGTTGCAGATCATAACAAGGAAGTGCAACTCACCTAAAGTCCCCGCAATAGTTGCATCTCTGAACCTAGAGGACCACCAAAAACATATATGTATACCTGCACAATAAGTGTAGCAAGTACGACATGGATATGTAGGTCAGCGCATATCTAGTAAGCATCTAGCCTAACACCAAAGAAGTAGAACCGAGGGGTCGACAACGATACTTAATAGTGTTCAAATAAGACAGATAAAGTAAGAAATAAATAGATGTGGGGCAGAGTAAACAAACAAAATAAACAAGTATAAATACATGGTAAAATCCTCCTGTCAACCGCAAACTCAAACTCTCGATTAGCAGTTACCTCCTCAATCGGAATGTGTGTGTATGTGTATGTGTGTGTCTCTATATATATATATATATATAATGGAACTCATTAGATAGATTGTCACAATCCAAATTAGGCAATTTCCCAGTTACACTGGCTTCTTGACAAATATTACGCACGATTCCATATTAGTATTTCATAGATATGCAGAGGCGTACAACACGAACCCATCATAATATGGTACATAAGCATAGATACATCTATTATACTGCCGAGGCGAACGACCCATTCCTATGAGAGTGTGTTACAAAATCCTTCCAAGGCAAACGGCCTGATCCCATCAAAATGTGCGCACTGCCGAGGGTCGAACGACACGAAACATAGATGTATCTATTGCACTACCGAGGTGAATAGCATGGTCCCATTAGAATAACAAGCTTTAACGGGTCCTTGACCCCACTCACAAATAAACCTATGAGTTATGAACTTTAAGGAAGCTTTCGATGAAACGATCAATACGGGAGGAATTCGTAAGAGGAGAAAAATTGTTTCGTGGCTAAATCAAGTAGCTCATCCAATCTCTGCAATAGCAAGTCTATAAATCTACGCAAGTCTAGTCTCAAGTCATCATGTAAAATGAAGGAATTTGATAGGCAATGAACAACTCAAACAATACAATCATAGCATGGCGGGAACCTAAGTCTACCCGTACATAACATGAATCTAGCTATATGTACGTACTCTCATCACCTTGTGCATACGTAGGCCCCGCAGTAGATAACACATAACAAATATCGCCTAGGGGTAGTTTCCCCCTCATAGAGTTAGACAGGAGACTTACCTCGCTCTGAAGTTCTATAACCGGCTCCAGCGCCACTCTAACACCTCAAATCGATGCTCGTCGCTCCAAAACTAGCCAAAAAATGTGCAAACCAATAAAAAGATACTCTAAAACTCATAATAAATAAATTTATAACAATTCCCAACTCATCTTGAAAAGTCAATAAAGCCAACCCTCAGGCCCACGTGCCCGGATTTCAAAAAATTTCAAAGATAAACTTTACCCGTAACACTACGAACTCAAATATATAATTTATTCCCAACTCCATGTCCAATTTCGTGGTCAAAATCCAAAAATATAAATTTCTAGGGTTTTCTTCAAAATCGCAAATTTCTACTATTTTCCATGCTAAAATCCATATATATAAACCATGTATTTAACTTGAAATAGGTGGAAATCACTTATCTTGCGATTCACGCTGAAAATGGTGCTCCAAAATTGCTCCGAGGTCAGCTCCCATGGAGGAAAATGAAATGAAAACAGCAAAATTCCCAATTATAAAACCACAGTGCCCAGATGTTCCTTCTTCACAATCGCAAAGCATAATCTCCACTGCCCCCAGAAACTACTCTACGCGAACACACCCAAGACTACGCGAACGCGAAGCACAGACTTCCCTGGCCAATGCGATCGTGTTCTTTTCCACACATTCACATAGAATTACGCGCGTGAACCCAGCTGCCTTACTTCATCTTCACGAATGCGTCCTAGACCACATCTTCTCATTGCTCTACTTGCCCTGAACTTCACGATCTCATACTCCAGCTCGTGCACGCATAGAGTGAAATCCTAACTGCCCCAACCAAGCCTTCGTGATCGTGTTCCTACTCACGCGATCACATAGAAGAAAACTAGAACTGGACACCAACAATCACAAAACCAAGGAAAATGGCCCCGAACCATCCTGAAACACACCAAGGCCGCCAGGACCCCGTCCAATTACACCAAAAAGTTTCATAACATAATAGGGACATGCTCGAGGTATCAGATCATACCAAACAACATCAAAACTACGAATCACACCTCAAATCCAACTTAATGAACTTATGAACTTTCAACTACTACAACACGTGCCGAAACATATCAAATCAATCCGAAATGACGCTAAAATTTATGTACAAGTCACAAATTACAATACTAACCTATTCCAAGGCTCGGAACTCCAAACGAACATCGATAGCATAGAAATCTACTTCAAACCAAACTTATGAAATTCTATAACTTCCAAAATGCCAACTTTCCATAATAAACACTGAAATCTCCTGGGCAACCCGATACTCAACCTGAACAAATGCCTAAATCTGATTAAATAAAGCTATTGGAACCTTCAGATTCTAATTTCGAGGTTGTTTATTTAAAAGTCAAACCTTGGTCAACTCTTCCAACTTAAATCTTCCGAAATGAGATTTTCCCATCCGAGTCAACTCTGAACTTCCCGAATTCAATTCCGATCACATGTACCATTCATAATACCTGAAGTGAAGCTACTCAGGACCTCAAACCGCTAATGACATGCTAGATCTCAAAACAACCGTTGGGGTCGTTACAACTTTCTCTATTTGCTCTTCTTACGTATCTAAATTGTCTTATGTTTTACTTGTCTTATAGTTCAGTAACATTTGTTGCCTTCAATAATGTAGTTTTAGTTGTATGAGTTGTTAATTGTTATATCTCGTTGTGTTGGTAAAGTTTAGATATTCGAGTTAATAGAGGTTCTTTGAGTATCATGTTATCCTTCAGTGCTCCGTACATTTACTCTCTTGATGTAGAACTTCTTGTAATATAGATTGTTGAATTGCTATTGTTGATTGAAATTGCTTAGGGAGCGGATTGCACACTGCAACGGAAATTGGAAATGTAATTGAATGGCAGAATAAGGAAGGATTATGATATTGACACATGATGATACGGTGGGATCGGGTTGTGCTCCGCAACAGGCTATATAAACTTATATTTGTTTGTGACTATTGGATTTGCCTCGGTATTTGAGATGAGTATATATTACTTGTTATTCTAGCCTCTCTGGTAGTTAGATTTTGAATTCGTTAATATGAATTAACTATTTTATTTGCATTGCTATCTTTTCTGATATTATAATAATAATAATAATAATAATAATAATAATAATAATAATAATAATAATAATAATAATAATAATAATAATAATTATTATTATTATTATTATTATTGTTGTTGTTGTTGTTGTTGTTATTGCTGTTGTTGTTATTATTATTATTATTGCATACATGTTATTGTAAGTTACCCGCCTTAGCCTCGTCACTACTTCGTCGAGGTTAGGCTCGAAACTTATAGAGTACATGGGATCGATTGTACTCATGTTACACTCTGCATTTCTTGTGCAGATACTAAAGTTGGTCCTAGCGGCGTTCAGTAGACTTGCTCGAATCAGTTATCAATAAAGACTTGAGGTATAGCAGCATGGCGTCCGCAGTCCTGGAGTCCCTTTCTACTTTATTTTAGCTATTTATTTCGATTCATACAGTTATGTTTATTTTAGATCATATCTGTAGTATTCTAGACACTTATGTATTCATGACACCAATTTCGGGATTTGTATTTGGATTTCATAACTTATTAGCTTATTACCTTATTTCATACTATTCAGTTTCATTATTTTCTTTTAATTTGGAAGTTGTTAGAAATGGCTAATGGAAGTAGCTAACATTGACTTTCCTAGAAAGTAAAATGTTAGGCATGATCACGGTCCCGAGGGTGAGAATTCTGGATCGTGATAGAGCCTTGTAGTTGCGAATTTCAGGGGAAAAATAATTTTTGAGGGTTGAGTTGGCCTAGTTGAGGTAAGTATCTTGTCTAACATTGTGTGAGGGATCTACCCATTAGGATTTGGATTGTTTGTGATATTTATATTACGTGGAAGACATTTATCCGAGATGACGAGTGTACAAACATGTTATATGCGTTATTTGGTTTAGTTTATTTAGACTTTTTACATGCCTTAAATTTATTTTCCATGACATGTTACCTCTTTCATTGACAGTCTACACTTACATGTGTTAATTCACTCTTGCATGCCTTATTAGACGTTGTTAGCACTTTGTTCTACGTCTTACTTGCTATATTTTCTCTTTGATGTTGTTCTTTCCTTATTGTTTTATTACCTATTTATTGTTGAATTACTCTTACTTGAAGTTGTTAGTCGTAGAATTTCATCTTGGTGAATTATTGGTATTGAAGTTGTAAAAGCCATTATCATTTGAGGTGAAGTTGTTAATTGTTGAGGATCTTTTCTTGTTGAGTATTACTCATTTATCTTGTTGTTATTGAGATAATTGTAAACATTGTGATTGAGCCACGGGTTATTTATTGTGGAAACATCGGTATTATTGACTTTTTTTGGATGTTAAGACATATGGGCACTTATGGTATGACTAGTGATTGTGTTGTGATATTGATATGCATACACTGGTATAAGGCTAGGGGTTAATACGCATGCGGTAAGATAAGGTGGATTTGATACGCGTGTTGCTAGTAGGGGAACTACTTGAAGCCACGTAGTGAGATAAGGTGGGATAAAACGCGTGTGGCTATTTTGGAAAAAGGAATTTTCAAAAACTAAATGTAAGGCTCACGCGTTGATGTAAAGAAAGATTGTGATTAATATTTTGAAATGGAATACGAGGTGGTACCTCGGTTATAATTTTTATTTTATGTTCCATGTGAAAAAGGTTTACTGGTTAAACAGTTCTTATTGTTTTTCTTTCTTGTCTTACATGTTTTTGTCCGCATTTGATTTCTTGAGGTTCTCATTATGTGTTCCCTTCTTGTTGTATTTTTGCTTTAGGTTTTGTTATTAGCTTACTTTATTAAATGGGAGATTCTCTCGGCTAAAGATGGATGGCGAAGAAGCCACGAACTGGAGGGAGAGGGAAAGCAGGAACTGGAAAACCACAGGGGAATTTTTTCCTGAAAGCAATTCCTCAAACAAAAGACGCAAAGAAAACTAGGAGTGTAAATGTTTTGCAGGGAATGATTCCACTAGAATTGAAGCACTCACCTATGGCAGGAACATCAATGGTGACAACAATGGCAAAACCAAGGGCAAGCATACAATTAACTACAGAATCGAACACTAGCAACCATAAATAGACTACAGGGAAGCAGACATAGGCGGATCAGGTGGAAACTGAGAAGAAATCCACAGGTAAAACCCAAACCCTAGCCACAAATTTGAAATCATGGAGTAAGGTAGTAGGAAATGCACAAATAGTTGAGCGCTTTGATTTAGATGGTGAAGATAATCCAACTGCAAATGTCAAAATTAGTTTGGAGGATGTAAAAGAGGAGATAAAGTACTTGCAATCTATGGTTGTGTGTTTTGTATTAGAGTCAAATCATCCTCTAACAGTTATAGAGGGGTACTTCAGATGTATATGATATGCTTAGGGGTGGACAAGGTAGCCCAATTAAAATAAAGAGTGTTTATGGTTAGATTTCACAGTACTGAAGGGTGTGTAAAGGCAATTAAAGGTGGAGTTCAGATATTTGATAGGAAACCAGTGGTGGTTAAACATTGGAAGCCTGGAATGGAGATAAGTGAAGCAATGGTAGAGAAAGTACCCATATGGATTAGACTAGTGGGTCTGGGCCTGAAATACTATGGGCAAGCAGCTTTGACAAAATAGTTGGGGTAGTGGGGAAACCTGTAAAGGCAGATACTGGTACAACAATAAAAGAAAAGCTCATGTATGCTAGGGTGATGGTAGAAGTCCCACTGAACAAAACTCACCCAGATTCAGTTATGTTTGAAAATGAAATAGGGAAAATAATGGAGCAAGAAGTAGAATATGAGTGGAAACCTACACTGTGTGAACATAGCAAGAACTTTGGACACACAGAGCAACAATGTAGGAGATTACAACAAAAGCCACAAATGGAAGGACGCCAGTGAAGGAGAAAGAACAGATAGTAAAGCAAATAACATAAAGGGAGAAACCAGAGCAAAATGGCAGGCAAAGGCAAAAGCAAGTTGTGCAAAAACAAATTATCACACCAGTGAGCAACTCATTTGCTACCTTGATAGATCAGTTAAAAGAGCACAATGCTATCAATGTTGGAACAGAAGATAAGCCGACAATAACAGGAAGGACCAACAAGCCTAAAAGTTCTACAAATAGAGTGGGAGCTCATCAAGATATGGAAAGTTTAATGGCAGAAACTAATCCTCAAAGGGGAATTCAAAGGAAAACTGGTATGGGTCCAGGTACAGGGAGGTGAGTTGTAGTCCCTCCCCCAAAATGGATAAGCTGGGATTTTAGAATGCAAGGGGTCTAAATAGGCAGGACAAGCAGAGAGAGATGAATCTTTATTTGTAGAATTCTAAAGTTGGCCTATTTGGACTCTTGGATACAATGATTAAGAGATAAAAAGCCTCTATAGCTACTCTTAATCTTTGTAATGGATGGTCTTTTAGTAATAACTTAGTATATCATCCGGGTGGGAGGATCTGGGTGCTACGGAAGCCAAATATTTTCAATGTGAATATCACTGATGTATCAGCTCAAATGATGCATTATGAAGTGGAATACCGTAGGGCTCAATACAAGTTCAAGCTAACTATAGTGTATGGTTTTAACGATCAAGCTCTAAGAAGGACATTAGGGCAACAATTGAGACAACTCCCTGGGGTCATCAATGAACCATGGGCAGTTATGGGGGACTTCAGTTGTGTATTGCATAGAGATAAGAGGATAGGAAGTCTAATCATATTTTCAAAAATAAGAGACTTCAAGGAGTGTGTGGGTAGTTTCTCCCTACAGGAACTCAGATCATCTGGTTCCTTCTTCACTTGGAACAATAAACATACAGATGCCAGTCGTGTCTATAGTAGAATTGACAGGGTATTAGTTAATAAAGATTGGGTGACTAAACTACCAGGTTCAGAGGTACATTTTGGTAATGAAGGCCTTATGGATCACTGCCCAGCTATGAAAAATTGGGATAATGACCCTCAAAAATGACAACATATGTTTAGATATTTCAACAAGTGAATTCAAGCTACAGACTTCCATCAACAAGTGGAGAACAATTGGAAGAGGAGAATTACAGGCACAATGATGTACAAATTGGTAGGGAAGTTGAATATAATTAAGGAACCCTTAAAATAAATAAATAAAACTCAATTTGGAGATATAGAAGGCCATGCAGAACATACAAAGAGAGAACTGGAGGACTGTCAAAGCGAGTTACAAAAAGATCCCACAAACATAAGGCTGATAACAAGAGAGGTACAACTAGCCAAGAACAAACTTCATTGGAACTTAGCAAGGAATTAGTATCTCAAACAGAAATGTAAAGTACACTGGCTAAACTCAGGGGATATGAACACTAAATTCTTCCATAGTATGCTGAAAGCTAGGAGGAATGCTAATAGAATTTTCACAATAAGGGACAATGCAGGGACTACTAAAACTGTCATGAATGGTATAGCTGAAGCTTTTGTAGAGTATTACACTTCCTTTCTTGGTACTAAGACTAGTAACAGAATGAGAGTATTTAGTGCAACAGTCAAACAAGGTCCTGTAGTTTCAGCTGAACAAAGAGGGATGTTTGAAGAATTTACAATGGAAAAAATGAAACAAGATCTATGGGAAATAGCAGGGTATAAAGCACCTGGGCCATATGGCTATGGTAGCCAATTTTTCAAAGATTGTTGGGAGATAATTAAGGTCATGGGTAATGGAATTCTTCTGGTCAGGAAAGATCTTGAAAGCATGGAATATCACAGTTCAGACACTAATCCCAAAATCAGAGCATGCAGACACAGTTATTGATTACATGCTTATCGCTTGTTGTAACACCATCTATAAGGTGGTGTTAAAGATGCTAACAAGTAGACTGAAACAAGTCCTGCAGAAATTATATCTCCAAATCAAAGTGCTTTTGTGGATGGCAGAACAATTATCCAAAATATCTTAATATGCCAAGATTTGGTAAGACTTTATAATAGAAAATATACTACTAAAAGTTGCCTGACTAAAATTAATTTGAGGAAAGCATATGACATAGTGGAATAGGATTTTGTAGCAGAGATGATGCACGCACTGGAATTTCCACAACAATTCATCAAATGGACTATGAACTGCATAACTACTATGCAATACACAATAGCCATAAATGGAGGTTTTTATGGAAACATAAAAGGGAGAGAGGACTTAGGCAAGGGGACCCAATATCCCCATTGCTATGTGTCATATGCATGGAGTATTTCACAAGAATAATGAATGTGGTGGCGCAACAGGAGGGATTTAGATATCACACTAAGTGTAGGAGTCTGAAATTGAATCATCTGTGCTTTGCAAATGATGTCCTATTGTTTAGAAAGGAAAACTTCCAATCAGTACTCTACTACTGAAAGGGATGAAAACATTCTCCACTACATCAGGCCTATGTACAAATGCCAAGAAGTGAAACATATTCAGTGTAAATATGCAGTCTAAATCCAGAATGATTTAATAGAACTGACAGGATACCAGAAAGGGAGCCTACGATTTAGGTATCTTGGAGTACCCATCTCAGCTAAAAAAATATCCAAAATGGATTGTGAGGTTCTCATGTACAAGATAGCAGCTAGAATCAAAAGATGGAGTACAATGCATTTGTCCTATGCAGGGAGAGTACAAATAGTTAACTCAGTATTACTACACCTGCACAGCTACTGGTCAACAATCTTCATACTACCAAAACAAGTGCTCAAGGGAATAACATGTATGTGCAGGAACTTTATTTAGGATGGGAAAATAGTCACACAAACCCCATTAGTGGCATGGGACATAGTGTGTAGTACTAAAGAAGAAGGAGGGATGGGGATCAGAGACATAATAAAATGGAATGAAGCTGTAATTGCTAAATATGTCTGGAATATTTCACATAAAGGTGAACCTATGGGTGAAATGGATAAACAATGTCTACTTAAAGGATAAAAACTGGTGGTAGTACAAATGCCCTACTGATTCTTGCTAGTACTGGAAGAAAGTCTGCATGATCAGAGAGATGTTTGCTCCTGCATATATACAAAATGGTTGGAGGAATGCCAATGGACAGTACACGATCAAGGAAGGCTACCTATAGAGAATGGGAGAAAAAGAAGATTGACAATAGAGAAGATGGGTACGTAACAAGATGAATCTACCTAATTATAGCTTTATCTTCTGGCCTACCATTCACCAAAGATTGCTAACAAAAGCCAGATTATATCGCATTGGCATAAGCCAAGATAATATATGTCCTATATGCGGGACACAAGTGGAGACTATACAACATTTATTCTTTGAATGCTCATTCTCCAAGCAATGTTTACAGGGGGTGCTTTCTTGGATTGGCATATGACTACAGTTAACTAATATAGCAGGGATATGAAAGAGAATGACTAGAATAATCAAAGGAAAGAGATGCAGGGATGTTTTCATTGCCATTCTTGCTGCCCTGATATACTGGATGTGGAAGGCTAGAAATAATATTGTATGGGACCTCAGTCCCACCACTTCACACATGCTGAGCCGGACAAGAACCTAAATTGAGGAAGCTTACATACTTGAGTAGAAGAACAAGTGGCATAGAAAGAGATTGGATCGAAAACCTGCTACCTGATAGAATACTGGATAGGTAGAGTTATTAGAGTTGATTGAAGTAATAATGAAATGTATAGATAAAGTATATATAGAGAAAGAGATAGGTAGGGACTGCAAGAAGTACGGAGAAGAAAGCATGTAATAGATTAGAGGTGATGAATTAATAAAAAAAATTCTTCACAAGAAAAAAACTATTTTGTTATTATTGATTTCTCCGCTTTCCGTTACTTCTCGCTCCTATATTTTGTTCCATTTATCTTGTCCTAGTAGGTGTCTTGACCTGACCTCGTCACTATTCTACGGAGATTAGGCTTGATACTTACTGGGTACCGTTGTGGTGTACTCATACTAAGCTTCTACACATTTTTGTGCAGATCCAGGTATATCTGCCCGTGCTGGACCCTAGTGATTGGTTGATTAACTGCTTTCCAGAAACTTCAAGGTATAGCTCCTCGACATCCACAGGCCTCAGAGTCACCTTCCGTTGTCTTCTCATTATTGTTATTTCCTTTATCAGACAGTGTTATAGTAGAGGTTTAGAATTTTGTAGAGCTTATGACTCAGTTCTACCGGTTTTGGAAATTATATTGTTGATGTTCTATTTTGGGAATTATATGAGCTTATCGGTTTTATTTTTAGTATCTCAGTTGGTTATTTCTGTTAAGCTATTATTAAACGTTAGACTTATCTAGTTATAGAGATTAGGTGCCATCACAATATCCTAAGGTGAAAAATTGGGATCGTAACAAATAAAAATTCACCTAATATTATGGCATAACGGTAAGTACTCCTACAATATTAATTAGGCTTTAAATTTGTGATGGGTAGATCAACGCGTTTGACAGGGAATACTTCACCCTCAAAGTAGGATTTCTTAGCAGGAATTCATATTAATCAAAACCCACGACAAATTAAACATCGAATATCGAGCGGAGAAAAAGACCTTTGGTACGCGGACATTCAAAAGTTACATGCATTAGAATTAAAACTTAAAAGGAATTGAGAAAGAACATTCCTCCATATTCAAAGCAGACTGTCGTGCACGTGCTATTGATCAATGAGATTAGATGTCATCACATGCTACCATCGGCTTTAGGGCATCAAGCCATAAACTTTTTCGGTACATCAACGCGTGATTGATAGTGCCCTTCCATTTTTTTTATCAACTCTCACTTATTCTTGCAAAAAATTAACAAATATACCTATCAAAAGAAGGTGCTTATAAAATCTCCTCCGACTTACTTAAAACTTTAATAATTTGAGTCCGTTAGCCCGTTTATAACACAGATATCCAGAAGGGTAAGGTAACATGTTCCCTTTAAATTATTAAAAATTCTTTCCTTATTTTATATAGGTAGAGGTCCGCCTAACGTCCTATCAATAAAGGTGATTTTACTTAAAGAAAATATATTATATATCATATATGCCAAAGTAATTACAGTTTAATACTTCACCCGACTATAAAACCATTTATGAGTCATGAGCAGGGTTACTTTAATTTGAAGACTAGGAATTTATAGGCAAAAATAAAAATTTTACCACTTAACTCTATCTCCTTAATTACGAATTTTCATCGACACGCCGCCAAAAATATGGTTTCATATGGAAATTATAAAAAATCCGTGGAAAACATTTCCGACGAACCAATTTTCGAGGAATATATATGTCAGAAATTTAAGAGAAAAATAAAAAATAAATTATTGTTAAGCAAGAAAAAGTTAAAGAAAAAAAAAAGGTACAAGGGTACGATTATTGGAGTATCGTGTAGAAAGTTGAATATGTGGAAGATGAGCTGTGGAATGGGGAAGGGATCGGAGGGGGAAGAAGAAGATCATGTCAAGCCATGTGAATGGTTTATGCACGATACTAAGCTTTCTTTCACTTTGTCTCCAAACTAACTTCACATGTAGGGCATGTGTCCCTTTTTGCCATTATCCCTTTGTTTATTTGTACCTTCCTCCCCATATTCCCAATATAACTTAGAGTAGTTGTCATTTAATTCAATAATAATAAGGGGCAAGAGATTTAGTTTTCTATTAAACCAATTGGTCGTTGTCACTTCAACTTTAAGCAACCTTTGTGTGATGAAATGAATATGTAAAGAAACATACAAACATGTAAAAGTAGAGAATGGTATAAGAATAGTGGATGTGATCGGGAGTCCAGCTATTAGGGTTATGACTCGCACAAAATACCAATATTCATCTGCAAGATTGCAGTAACAAAGCTATGGATTGGATTGGATCAGATATCCATGCGTTGCTGCACCTCAACTCAAGATCTTCTGCCTCAATTAAAGATACTACTAATGGACGTGGAATTAAATAATATTGTATGAGATAATGTGGCCCATTTTCTTGTGCTACTACTGTAAAAATTGCAATAGGGCCACCCTTTTTAATCTATAACCGCCTTGTCTTTTTGTTTGTATTTGTACCCACTTTTTAAAAAACTTCAGCTTCCCTTCATAACTGGGAAACTTCAGCTCTAGAGCTGTCAGCTCTAGAGCTGAAGTTTTTATTTTATAACTGGCAAACTAGAGCTGAAGTTTTTATTTTATAACTTGAAAACTTTAGCTCTAGAGCTGAAGTTTCTGGGTTACTAAACAAAAACTTCAGCTCTAAAGCTGAAGTTTTTATTTGATAACTGGCAAACTTCAGCTCTAGAGCTGAAGTTTCCCGGTTACTAAACAAAAACTTATAAAATAAAACTTCAGCTCTAGAGCTGAAGTTTTTATTTTTTAACTGGCAAACTTCAACTCTGGAGCTGAAGTTCGCGAGTTACAAAATAAAAACTTCAGCTCTAGAGCTGAACTTCAGGCCCGGCTACTAAAATGCTGAAATTTTGTGTAATTGCCTTTGCTACTTCAGCCCTGTGTGCTTAAGTTATGTGAAAAAGCGGGTACGCTTGTAATTTTTTTTGCAAAGTAGGCACAGGTTAAAATGTGACACAAAAAGCAGGTATAGATGCAAATGCCCCGCTACTACTCCAATATAAGTCCAGTCGTAACGAAAAATGTCCGTTTATTTAATTAATAAGTACTTTCATTTCCAGTCTATATGATATTATTTTATTATTTCATTCTAAAAAGAATAACTTCTTTAATTTCTAAATTTTTAATCATCTTAATTTAATTCCCAAGTTTATTCTTAGTGACAAACTTTTACAGCTCACAAAATGTTATGACAGATTTAAGATCACAAAATTTTATAATTGCACAAATATTATGATCTATTTAAGAACATAGGTTTCGAAAGTCACTATTTCTTTTCTTAAATTTCATTACTCGTCGCCATATAAGTTGAAACGGACTTAGGAGCATAGTCAGTCATCAAAAATGCTATAAATTATTTTTGTAAGATAATACATTCTATTGAGATATTTATTATTCAAGTAATTAGTTGGAGTTAGTTAATGTCACTGTTATAGTAAATTTATTCATTGTTAGAATTAGCAGTTGCCATTTGTATAAGTACATGTGTATATATACTCTATTAGAAAAAGCTCTCGAGCTTCTTTTCAACATTTTTCCTAGTCTCTTTCTTCTCCACTTTCTTCGTTTAATTCTAGAAGCTTCTCCACTAGCCATGGCTGAGCTCAATTACTCTACTTTCAGTAACAATCTTTATATGGTATCAGAGCAAGATTAATCCATATATCATTTCCTCTATATCTCCTTGTTCCATTTCTTTCATTTTTGATTTCATCGGATATTTTGAGTTTAGCCCTAATTTTGATTTTTTTGTCTCATTTACTTGCTGTTGAAATCTATAATTGTTGAGAATTGAGAATTCCTCTGTTTTCTCCCTCAATTACATTGAATTATGGTTGTCACTGACCAAGGCAATTCAAACGGAGTGGAAACTACCGCCACTGTCACTCCGAAGGGAACAAGAGTTGATCCTAGTGATTCTCTGTACCCCACCCGTTTGATAATCCAGGAGCTATGATAGTTTCAACTGCATTTGATGGAATAGGGTACCGCTTTTGGAGGAGGAGTGTATTGAGAGGTTTATCTGTGAAGAACAAATTAGGTTTCAGAAGTGGAGAGTGTAAACAACCAGATCCTTCATCACCACAATTTCAGCAATGGGAGCGTTGTGACAATATGGTGACATCCTGGATTCTAAATTTACTTTCTAAAGAAATCGCAGGGAGTGTAGAATATGCATATGATGCTATTGAGCTTTGGAAGGAATTGGAGGATCGGTATGAACAAACTAATATAGCCAGGCTGTATCAAATTCAGAAAGAAATCAATGACATTTCCCAAGGTACTCATGACATTACTATCTATTACACTAAGTTGAAGAAACTCTGGGAAGAACTTGCCACTTTGAATAAGAGGAATCAATGCAATTGTATCTGTAATTGTGGGGCAAAAGAGAGTATATACAAGGATGAACAAGATAGGAGACTAATATAATTTTTTATGGGACTGAATGAAGTATACACAGTAGTTCGATGAAGCATACTTATGATAAATCTATTACCAAATCTAGCACAAGCTTTTTCACTTCTATTTCACGATAAAAAATAAAGAGAGATTAGGCCAACTAACCATTTAACTATTGAGTCAACTTCACTGAATGTGAGTACATTAGGACAGAGTTCCTTTAAGACAAACTTTCTAACTGACAACAACTATCTAGAATTTCTAGAGGCAGACTCTTATGTGATTACTTGTCACGACCCCCGTTCACCCTCCATGAACATGTCGTGATGGCACCTAGTTCCTACAACCAGGTAAGTCTAACAGTGCGGAACATTTTAACATAACTTGCGAAAAACAACTAATTAAGACTGAATAACTGAAAGAAGCATGTGTATAACTGCCACTCGGCAGATACAACTCATAATAAGTGCGGAAGTAAAAATCTCAACCCAAAACCCGAAAACTCACGAGAACCACAGGCTAACAGAAACATAGTACGCTATTCTAACTCCAGAATATCGAAACAACTGAGAAGAAAAGAATAGATTAAATACTGAAGCTGGAACAGAATAGAAACTCCTGGTCTGCGGACGCGGCAGATATAAGTCGAAGTATCCCTGTATCTCCTCAACTCAAATATAGTGAGCCTCAGTAGAGGTACCTGGATCTGCACATGAAAAATATGCGTAGGAAGGGCATGAGTACACCACAGCGGTACTCAGTAGGTGCCAAGCCTAACCTCGGTTGGGTAGTGACGAGGAAGGTCAGGGCCCTATTAAGGAAAAATATAATAGAAATTTACAGTATGAAAATCTGACAGAAATAATGAGTACAAAAGTGAGATAAGATAGGTCAACGAGGCAATAACAACTACACAAGGAAAAAGATAAACACAGAACAACTACAGCTCAATACCAATGATAACAGAGAGGGTCTCCCAGGATACCGTCCTGTAGCCCTTTTCTCAACTGTCTAGTGGATCTCCCGAAATACCGTTCCGTAGTCCAACTCATATACCAAACCGAAGGATCTCACGGGATACCGCCCCGTAGTCCAACAGTAAAAGTGTCGGGTGATCTACCGGGAATTGAACCCGTAGTCCCAAAGTAAACAAAAAAAGGGGGAGCTATCGGAATCCCACATCCGTAGTCCCAATGTAAATGCGCAAATCACAGCCAGAAGATTCACATGAATGAAGTATAAAAGATAAGCAACAGATAGTACTAGCCTAACATGTTTCACGTAGTACAGTCAAGGAAACTTAAGCAATTAGGCAGGTTAAATCAACTAAACATGCTTTTCTAATCTAGCACAGTCTATAATTTCAAGTAGAATAAGGCAAATATGAAAGAAGCTTAATCTCAATATCTTAAGTAAAAATCGGATTTTCAACAATCGGCTCAAGTACGTGCTCGTCACCTCGCGTACAAGGCACTCAAATACCAAATAACACATCCTAAGGGGAAAGGTCCCCTACACAAGGTTAGACAAGCCACTTCCCTCGAACCGGCTCAAAATCAACTAGAAATCACGCCCTTGCCATGAGTATCCGACTCCAAATGGCCTACATCTATTCAATTCAATTACACATTATAAATAACGTCGCAAACAACTGGTTTTTCTATTTAATTCAAAGCTATGACGTGAATTCAGGTAAAATGACCAAAATTCCCTTCATGTCAATGTCTCGGAATCAAATAATTTTCATATTTTCGGAACCCTCATACTCTCATGAGTCTAACCATATAAAAATCTCCCAAATCGGAGGTCAAACACCTACTCAAAACCCAATAGTTTAGCCTATGAAGCTTCACCCAATTTTTCCAATTTTTTATCCCAAATTCGAATTCTAATGATATATTTAACTACAAAATGATGAAATATAACTAGGAGGGATCAAAGAAATATTATCCAATAGTCTTATCTTTAAAACCCTCTGAAATTTGCCTTTCCCCGAGCTCAATTTGATTTTTCTAACTTATGAAATCTAACCCTCGAAATTTTTATATATCCACAAGCATTTCCACTTCTGTTGTCCCACTTATGCGGAAAATGAGCCGCTTCTCTGACCTTCACTAAAAATGCGACGTCCTCTTCTGCGATTCAACAACCGCTTCTACGGTTCCAAACAAAACCCAAGGGCCGCATCTTCGACTATTCTCTCGCATGTGCTCAACTGCTTCTGCGGTTAAACTTCCGCACCTGCAGAAACTGAAGAAACACTAAAATCCCGCTCCTGTGATGGACAGGCCGCTTCTGCGGCTCCATAACTGCGGAACCCAAACCGCAGGTTCGGTTATGACAAGTACCAGCAGTCTTCAGCAATTCTTCAACTTCAAAAACCTTCCATCAACCATCCGAATTCATCCCGAGGCCCCCGGAACCTCGACCAAAAGCACCAATAGAACCTAATATCCTATTCAAACTTGTACCAATCCTTAAAACACCTTAAACAACACCGGAAACCCAAATTAATCAATGATTTGAGCCTAAGAACTTCAATTTTTATCAAAATACGCTTTTGATCAAAAACTTAACCAAAACACGTCCAATTGACCTAAAACATAGCACACACATCCCAAATGGCACTACGGAGCTATTGCAACTTCCAGAATTCCAATCCGACCCTCGGATCAAAAACTCACTATCGGACCGGAAACTTCAAAAATTCAAACTTCGGCATTTCAAGCGTAAATGAGATAAGGACTTCAAAAATACATTCCGAACATGCTCCTAACCCCGAAATCGCCTAACGGAGCTAACGGAACCATCAGATTTCCATTCCAAGGTCGTCTTCATACTACTCTGACCACGGACCACTTTTCAACACTTAAGCTCTCATTTAGGGACTAAGTGTCCCAAAACTCTCTGAAACCCAACACCGAACGTCCCCAAAATAGTACAAATGAACTTAGGGGAAGCAGTTAATAGGGGATCGAGGCATAAATTCTTAAGACGACCGGTCGGGTCGTCACATCCTCCTACACTTAAACATTTGTTTGTCCTCGAACGAGCATAGAGAACATACCTGAAGTAGTGAAAAGATGAGGGTAACTGTTGCGCATATCCTGCTCGGTCTCCCAGGTCGCCTCCTCGGCCGGCTAACCTCGCCACTAAACCTTCACTGAAGCTATGTTCTTCGACCTCAACTTTCTGATTTGCCTATCCAATATAGCCATTGGCTCCTCAACATAGGATAGATCCTTGTCCAACTGGACTGAAATGAAATCCAACACGTGCGACGAATCACCGTGATACCTCCAGAGCATCAAAACATGAAATACCGGATGAACTCCGGCCAAGCTGGGAGGTAAGGAAAGCTCATAAGCAACCTCTCAGACTCGCCACAAGATCTAAAAAGGGTCAATAAACCTCGGACTCAGCTTTCCTTTCTTCCTAAACCTTATGACGCCTTTCATAGGTGAGACCCGAAGCAGAACCCGAACCATATATGAAACATCACGAACCTTCCTGTCTATGTAACTCTTCTGTCTGGACTGGGATGTACGGAGTCTATCCTGAATCACCTTAACCTTCTCCAATGCATCCTGAACCAACCCTATGCCCAATAGCCTGGCCTCACCCGGCTCAAACCAACCCACCAGAGATCTACACCTCATACCATATAAAGCCTCAAACAGCGCCATCTGAATGCTAGACTGATAACTGTTGTTGTAAGCAAACTCGGCCAATGGGAAGAAATGGTCCCAAGACCCTCCAAACTCAATCACACACGCACGGAGCATATCCTCAATAATCTGAATAGTGCGCTCGGACTGTCCGTCCGTCTGGGGTGAAATGTTGTGCTCAACTCCACCCGAGTACCTAACTCCTGTTGCACGACTCTCTAGAACTACGATGTAAACTGAGTACCTCTTTCCAAAATAATAAAAATTGGAATACCATGCAGACAGACGATACCTCAGATATAAATCTTCGCTAACTGCTCCGATGAATAAGTGCTGCACACAGGAATAAAATGAGCAGACTTGGTCAGCCGATCCATAATAACCCAAATGGAATCAAACTTCCTCAAGGTCCGTGGGAGTCCAGATACAAAGTCCATGGTGATACGCCCCCATTTCTACTCTAGAATCTCTATCTGCTGAAGCAACCCACCTGGGCACTGGTGCTCATACTTCACCTGCTGGTAGTTGAGGCATCTAGACACATAACCAACTATAACTTTCTTCATACGCCTCCACCAATAGTGCTGCCCCAAGTCCTGGTACATCTTCGCGGCACCCGGATGGATGGAGTACCACGAACTATGGGCCTTTACTAGAATCAACTCCCGAAGACCATCAACATTGGGCACACAAATATGGCCCCGCATCCTCAATACCCCATCATCTTCAACAGTTACATCCCTAGCATCTCAACGCTGAACCTTGTCCTTAAGGACAAGTAAATGAGGTTCCTCGTACTGCTGCTCCCTGATACGATCAAATAAGGAAGACTGGGAAACCACACAAACTAGAACCAGACTGATCTCCGAAAGATCCAATCTCATAAACTGGCTGGCTAAGGCCTGAACATTCATCGCCATAGGCCTCTCCGAAGCTAGTAAATATGCCAAACTCTCCGCCCGGTGACTCAAGGCATCCACCACCATATTTGCCTTGCCCGGGTGATACGGGATAGTGATGTCATAATCCTGCAACAACTCTAATCATCTCCTCTGACGCATATTCAGGTCCTTCTGCTTGAGTGAGTGCTGCAAACTCCAATGGTAAGTATAGATCTCACAAGGAACTCCGTACAAATAATAACGCCAGATCTTCAAGGCATGAACAATGGCAGCTAACTCAAGGTCATGGACAGGTTAATTCTTTTCATGTATCTTCAACTGTCTAGACGCGTAGGCAATCACCCTACCGTCCTGCATCAACACTGCTCCAAGGCCAACTCTCGAGGCATCACAATATACAGTATAAGACCCCGAACCGATAGGCAACATCAAAATTGGGGCTGTGGTCAAAGCTGTCTTGAGCTTCTAAGAGCTCGCCTCACACTCCTCTGTCTGTTGAAATGGGGCACCCTTCTTGGTCAATCTAGTCATAGGGGCCGCAATCGATGAAAATCCCTCCACAAAATGATGGTAGTAGCGCGCCAAACCAAGTAAACTATGAATCTCCGTAGCTGAGAAAGGCCTGGGCCAACTCTGCACGGCCTTTATCTTCGTCGGATGCACCCGAATACCCTCACTCAAAATCACGTGGCCTAAGAATGCCACAGAACTCAGCCAAAACTCACATTTTGAAAATTTTGCATATAACTTCTTCTCCCTCAAGGTCTGAAGCACGGTCCTCAGGTGCTGCTCATGATCTTCCTGACTCCGGGAATACATCAGAATGTCATCAATAAAAACAATAACGAACGAGTCAAGATATGGTCCGAACACACTGTGCATCAAGTGCATGAAAATTGCTGGGGCATTGGTTAGCCCAAATGACATAACAAGGAACTCGTAATGACCATACCGAGTCCTGAAGGCAGTCTTCAGGATATCTGGCTCCCAAATCTTCAACTGATGATAACCCGAGCGCAAGTCAATCTTAGAAAACACTTGTGCGCTCTGAAGCTAGTCAAACGGATCATCAATATGAGGTAATGGATAACGGTTCTTCATCGTAACATTGTTCAACTGACGATAATTAATACACATACGTATAAAACCATTCTTCTTCTTCACAAATAAGACAGGAGCACCCTACGGTGAAACACTAGGTCGAATAAAACCCTTGCCAAGCAATTACTGCAACTGATCCCTCAACTCAGGAGGAGCAATACAATACGGAGGGATGGAAATGGGATGAGTGCCCGATAACAGATCAATACCAAAATCAATGTCTCTATCGGGCGGCATGCCCGGAAGGCCAGCGGGAAACACATCGGGATAATCCCCTACCACTAGAACTAAATCAATAGAAGGGGTATCAACACTGACATCTCTCACATAATCTAAATACGCGGCACACCCCTTCTTAACCACACGCTGAGCTTTAAGGAAAGAGATAACTCTACTGGGAGTGTGATCTAAAGTACCACTCCACTCAATACACGGAACACCTGGCATAGCCAGCGTCACGGTCTTGGCGTGACAATCAAGAATAGAAAAATGGGGAGACAACCAGTCCATGCCCAAAGTAATGTCAAAATCCACCATACCGAATAACAATAAATCTACTCTAGTCTCAAAACCACGAATAGTAACCAAACATGACCGATAAATGCGGTCTACAACAAGAGAATCTCCCACATGAGTAGAAACATAAACAGAGGAACTCAAAGAATCCCGAGGCACACCCAAATGTGGAGCAAAGTAAGAAGACACATAAGAATAAGTAGAGCCTGGATCGAATAGAACCAATGCCTCTCTGTGACAAACCAGTACAATACCTATGATGATGAAGTCGGAGGCAATAGCCTCAGTGCGAGCAGTAATACAATAATATCTGGCTCGATCGCTCTCTTGAGGGCGGCCTCTATCTCCCCGACATTCGCCCCTGGCTGGCTGGGCATGCGGGGCTGTAGCTGGAGTTGTGATCATTGCCTAAGAACTCTGAGGAGCATGTTGTGGCTGAGCAATCTGTGAAGATGCACCACTACCAAGTCTGGGGCAGTCCCTATCCATGTGGCGTGTATCACTAAACTCGAAGCAAGCTTTGGGAGGACGCGGTGGCTGTGACTGGATGGGGCTATGCCTACTTGATTGACCTCTGCAAACACCCCGCGTAGGAGGCGCGCTAGAAATTAGAGGTGCATAGTAAGGCTCCTAAGGTGTAGGAGGAGCTGGAGCACTGTCGGCTGCTAGAAGAGCTAAATGTACAGGGCGACCCGAATAACCTCTGCGATAACGACCTGCTGCTAGGATACGGGCACCAGAGTAGTGACTCGACTCTCGAGACCTTTTGGCCTCCCTCTCCCCTCGCTCCCTGGCGAGCATACCCTCAATCCTCCTAGCAATGCTCACTACCTACTGATAAGGAATATCCATCTCCAACTCTCGATTCATGCTAGACCTGATGGGTGGGATAAGGCCCTCAATGAACCTGCGAACTCTCTCATGAACTGTAGCAACCAAAGTCGGTGCATGCCTGGCCAACCTAGTATAGCGGATAGCATACTCTGAAACCGTCATAGCACCCTGGTGCAAATGCTCAAACTCTGTGCGTCATGCATCCTTGAGACTCTGGGGAACAAACTCTCTCATTAACATGTACGAGAACTAGGTCCAAGTCAGTGAAGCAACCTCGACTGGAATGTCTAACTCATAAGTGCTCCACCAATCATAGGCGGCTCCTCGACGCTGAAAAGCAGTGAAAGAAACCCCGCTGGACTCCACTATGCCCATAGTGCAAAGAATACGATGACACTCCTCTAGAAATCCCAAGGAATCATCTGATGCTAATCCACTAAACACTAGGGGATCATATTTATTTAACCTTTCGA
Source organism: Nicotiana glauca (assembly GCA_026770625.1). Taxonomy (NCBI): domain Eukaryota; kingdom Viridiplantae; phylum Streptophyta; class Magnoliopsida; order Solanales; family Solanaceae; genus Nicotiana; species Nicotiana glauca. Next base: position 95,145 of record MU690082.1, read on the forward strand.
GTTTACGCTGCTCGTCCTCTGAAAAAGCTAACCCATCCTCGAGCTGAACTGGTGCTGCAGACGGTGCGGGAATAATCTCGGGAGCCTGCTCAACCTGCACTCGTTGCTCAGGAGTGCAAACGGCGTGAATCTGTGCCCCTCCCTCGACATGGGATGTGGCTGCAGTAAGGGGAAGCAACCCTACCTGAGCCAAGGTGGTGTACATACTCATGAACTGATCTAAACTCTCCTGGAGCGCTGGAGTAGTAGTGGAAGTAGTAGGTGTGCCAGGTGCCTAGGCTCTGGCTGGATCTGTGCTCTGGCTGCACCACGTGTGTGTCCTCGACCTCTCCCCCGGCCTCGGCCTCTGGCGACTGCAGTAGGGGGCACGGGTGCCTGATCATCTCGAATAGCACGTGTCCTCAACATCTGTGAGAGAATAGAAGTCAGAAGTTTAGAATTGATGTCTAAAAATATCGCACGACGAGGAATTCAAACGAAATGAAGATTTTTCCTAAACAGTTACATAGCCTCTCGTAGAGAAGTACAGACGTCTCTGTACCGCTCAGCGAGACTCTAATAAACTGGCCCGTGTTCCGTGACTCCTATGAAACTAGAGCTCTGATACCAACTTGTCAGGACCCCCGTTCACCCTCCATGAACATGTCGTGATGGCACCTAATTCCTACAACTAGGTAAGCCTAACAATGCGAAAAATTGTAACGTAGCTTTCGAAAAACAACTAATTAAGACTGAATAACTGAAAGAAGCATGTGTATAACTGCTACTCGGCATATACAACTCATAATAAGTGCGGAAGTAAAAATCTCAACCCAAAACCCGGAAACTCACGGGAAACACAGGCTAACAGAAGCATAGTACGTTGTTCTAACTCCAGAATATCTAAACAACTAAGAAGGAAAGAATAGACAAAATACTAAAGCTGGAACAGAATAGAGACTCCTGGTCTACGGACGCGACAGATGTACCTCGAAGTCTCTGTGTATATCCTCGCCTCAAGGATATTGCGCCTGAGTAGAGGTACCTGGATCTGCACATGAAAAACATGCATAGGAAGGGCATGAGTACACCACAACGGTACTCAGTAAGTGCCAAGCCTAACCTTGGTTGGGTAGTGAAGAGGAAGGCCAGGGCCCTACTGAGGAAAAATATAATTGAAATTTACAGTATGAAAATCTGACAGAAATAATGAGTACAGCAGTGAGATAAATAAGGTCAACGAGGCAATAACAACTACACAAGGAGCAAGATAAACACAGAACAACTATAGCTCAATACCAAGGATAACAGAGAGGGTCTCCCAGGTTACCGTCTTGTAGCCCTTTTCTCAATTGTCCAGTGAATCTCCCGGGATACCGCCCCGTAGTCCAACTCATTAACCAAACCGAAGACTCTTGGGATACTGTCCCGTAGTCCAACATCAATGTGTAGGGGAATCTATTGGGAATCTAACCCGCAGTTCCAAAGTAAAAGTGTCGGGGGATATACCGGGAATCGAACCCGTAGTCCGAAAGTAAACAAACAAGAGGGGAGCTACCGGTATCCCACATCTGTAGTCCCAATGTAAATGCGCAAATCACAGCCAAAAAATACACAGGAATGAAGTATAAAACACAAGCAACAGATATTACTAGCCTAACATGTTTCACGTAGTACAGTCAAGGCAACTTAAGCAATTAGGCAGGTTAAATCAACTAAACATGCTTTTCTAATCTAGCACAGGTTATAATTTCAAGTAGAATAAGGCAAATATGAAAGAAGCTTAATCTCAATATCTTAAGTAAAACTGTATTTTCAACAATCGTCTCAAGTACGCGCTCGTCACCTCGCGTACAAGGCATTCAAATACCAAATAACAAATCCTAAGGGGAAAGGTCCCCCACACAAGGTTAGACAAGTCACTTACCTCGAACCGGCTCAAAATAAACTAGAAATCACGCCTTTGCCACGATTATCCGACTCCAAATGGCCAAAATCTATTCAATTCAATTACACATTGTAAATAACATCGTAAACAACTGGTTTTGCTATTTCATTCAAAGCTACAGCGTGAATTTAGGTAAAATAACCAAAATGCCCTTCAAGCCAACATCTCAGAATCGAATAATTTTCACATTTTCATAACCCTCGTACTCTCACAAGTCTAACCATATAAAAATCTCTCAAAACGGAGGTCAAACACCCACTCAAAACCCAACAGTTTAGCCTATAAAGTTTCACCCAATTTTTCCAATTTTTGATCCCAAATTCGAATTCTAATAATGGATTTAACTACAAAATGATGAAATATAACTAGGAGGGATAAAAGAAACATTACCTAATAGTCTTCTCTTCCAAACCCTCTGAAAATCGCCCTTCCCCGAGCTCAATTTGATTTTTCTAACTTATGAAATCTAACCCTCGAAATTTCTATATCTGCACAGGCATTTCCGCTTCTGCAGACAAGGGCCCGCTTATGTGGAAAATGAGTCGCTTCTGCGACCTTCACTAAAAATGCGACGTCCACTTTTGCGGTTCCAAACAAAAACCCAAGGGCCGCATCTGCGACTATTCTCTCGCTGATGCACAATCGCTTCTGCGGTTAAACTTCCGCACCTACGGAAATAGAAGAAACACTCAAATACCGCTCCTGCGATGGACATGCCGCTTTTGCAGCTCCGCACCTGCGGAACCCAAACCACAGGTGCGGTTAAGACAGGTACCAGCAGTCTTCAGCAATTCTTCAACTTCAAAAACCTTCCGTCAACCATCCGAATTCATCCTGAGGCCCTCGGAACCTCGACCAAAAGCACCAATAGCACATAATCCTTAAAACACCTTAACCAACACCGTAAACCCAAATTAATCAATGATTTCAGCCTAAGAACTTTAATTTTTATCAAAATACGCTTTCGATCAAAAACTTAACCAAAACACGTCCAATTGACCTAAAACTTTGCACACACATCCCAAATGACACTACGGAGTTGCTGCAACTTCCGGAATTCCAATCCGATCCTCGGATCGAAAACTCACTATCGGACCGGAAACTTCAAAAATTCCATTTCAAGCCTAAATGAGCTACAGACTTCCAAAATACATTTCGAACACACTCCCAACCCCGAAATCGCCTAACGGAGCTAACGGAACCATCAGATTTCTATTTCAAGGTCGTCTTCATACTATTCCGACTACGGACCACTTTTCAACACTTAAGCTCTCATTTAGGGACTAAGTGTTCCAAAACTCTCCGAAAACCAACACCGAACGTCCCGGCAAACCAAAATAGCAGAAATGAATTTAGGGGAAGCAGTTAATAGGGGATCGGGTCATAAATTCTTAAGACGACCGGCCGCATGGTCACATTACTGCAAAAGACTAGGACATAGTAAAGATAGATGTTACAAGTTACATGGTTATCCACAGAGCAACTAAAACTCTACTCATAATTTTACTCCTAGACAATTCTCAAATAACCACAACTATGGTTAAGGTCAAGGCCTAGATACAACAACATAGGTAAAAGAGTAGTTGCAAGGAGTTAATAATGAAACTACTGCTAGCACAAGATGATGACAGAAATATGAACCTCACTGAAAAACAATATGGACAGCTTGTAAGCTTACTTACACAATACCATGGGAGGTATGGAGATTCTGGGAAATCATCAGGAAGTTCATACTTATCTAGTATCAATGCTGCTAACTTTGCAAGTATGATAGTGTACACCTCTTCTATTGATTTTGGTAAACTTTCATGCAAATTCTTTGAGTCCAATACTGACACATGGATACTGGATTCAGGGGCTTCCAATCACATGACCTTTAAAAATCTCTAATGTCTAATATCGAATTCTTACCTTATCCCCTTCTAGTAGTCTTACCCAATGGATACAAAGTTAAAGTATCTGAAATTGGTGATGGTGTTCTCACATCTAAAATAGTGTTACTGAAATTCCTTTTTGTTTCCTCTTTTAAGTTCAATCCGGTGTCTGTCTATTGGTTGACCAAACATCTCAAATGGATGGCATCATTCACTGACAATACTTGTCTTCTGCAGGCCCCTTCAATGAAGAGGCCTCTGAAGATTGGTAAAGTGAGGAATGGTTTGTACCTGCTTTGCTCCAAGTGTTTGAGAGACAATAACTCTTCTATGACCTTTAATCATTCATGTGATGTAAATAGTTCTTCCTTGAATAATCTGCAGTGTCATCCACCTTCATTTGCAAATAAGTCTTCTCTGAATCAAATGCAGAACATCCATACTTCAACTGCTAGTACCTTTACTTTGAGTGATTGTATGCCTAAATCTATTTCATGCTTTTCCAAAAATTTAAATATATTATGGCATAATAGACTTGGGCATGTACCATGTAGAAAGATGAAACACATATCCACTATACCTGTTGATTTTACTCAAAAACAACTATTCATATGTACAATTTGTTCCATGGCCAGGCAGACAAGATTTCCCTTTCCTCAAAAAGTCAGTACTTTTTCCAAGATCTTTGAATTGCTCCATGTGGATCTATGGGGTCATGAACATACTCATGATAAATACAGGTACTTCATCACTAGAGTAGATGACCACAGTCGAACCACTTGGACTCAACTACTAGCTTGCAAGAGTAATGCTTCACATACAATCAAAACATTCATTTCCCTAATTGAAAATCAGTTAAAAACCAAAGTCCAGTCCATTAGGTCTGATAATGGATTGGAATTTAATAACTTAGAAACCAATACATTCTTCCAGTCAAAAGGAATTGTACACCAAAGAACTTGTCCTTATACACCACAACAAAATGGAGTGGTAGAGAGGAAACATAAATATCTTCTTGAGATAGCTAGAGCTTTACTTTTCCAATCCAAATTGCCTTTGAAGTACTGGGGGGAATGTGTCCTAACAGCAACTCACATTATAAATAGGCTAACTACTACATATCTCCAAAAAAAATCTCCTTTTGAAGTCTTATATGGCTAGAAACCAATACTTTCTTCTAGCCAAAAGGAAATGTACACCAAAGAACTTGTCCTTATACACCACAACAAAATGAAGTGGTTAAGAGGAAACAAAAATATCTTCTTGAGACAACTAGAGCTTTACTTTTCCAATCCAAATTGCCTTTGAATTAATTGGGGGAATGTGTCACAGCAACTCACATTATAAATAGACTTCCTACTACATATCTCCAAAACAAATCTCCTTTTGAAGTCCTTTATGGCAAGAACACACAACTGAGAAACTTTGGTTGCCTGTGCTTTCCTATAACACCCAAGATCCACTTAAGCAAATTTGAACCAATACTTGTCCAACATGTCTTTCTAGGCTATCCTTTTGGTGTCAAAGGCTACAAAGTCATGGACCTATCAACCAAGAAAATACACATCACCAGAGATGTTATCCTTCATGAGTTTATTTTTCCTTTTGAAATTCATTTCAAGTCCAAATCTGCGTCATTTCATACATACTTTGGTACTGTCCCTTATAATGAATTTGCTAGTCACAATAATACAACAGAAATGTACACTAATGATTCCCTATTTGATGCATCCTACATGAATTCACCTAGTTCAGTTGATCTAGTAGCTACTTCTCCTCATTCACCTCATTCACCTTCTACTTATCCAGTTCCAAATTATCTTCCTAACACTTATGTATTATCTCTATCACATTCAACTCCACTCATTGATTCTTCACCAGTACATCATCCTCCCACACTCCTGTGAAGATCACAGAGGGAACACAAAACTCTTGTATATCTAAAAGATTATCCCTATAAAATTAGCAATACTGATAAACACTCTCTTTCTCTTAGTACTTTATTTTCTAAATTCCACCACATAGCCCACGAATCAATGAATCCTACTAGTCGTCTTTGGTAAGTAGTATTTGCAATGTTAGTGATCCATCTTTCTTTGAAAAAGCTGCTATCAGCCCTACTTGGCAGGTAGCCATGATTTAAGAATTTGAGGTTCTTTATGATGATAATACCTGAAAAATTAGTACATATTCCATTTGATAAGAAAGAAATAGGTTGTATATGGTCTACAAAGTAAAACACAGATGTGATGGCACAATAGAGAGGTATAAGGCCAGATTAGTTGTGAAGGGATATACTTAGTAAGAGGGTGTAGATTTCACAGAAACATATTCTCCTGCGGTGAAGATGACCACAGTGAGAACTTTGATTGCAGTAGCAGTAAAGAAAAATTGGCCAATGTTCCCATTGGATGTAAACAATGCTTTTCTCCATGGGGATTTACATGAAGATGTGTATATGCAGATTCCACCAGGACTTATAGTGGAGGATAAGTCACTGGTTTGCAAGTTAAATAAGTCTTTATATGGCCTCAAATAAGCTAGTAGACAATGGTACGAGAAACTAGCTGAGGCTTTGTGTTCTAATGGTTTCAGTTACTCATTAAATAACTATTCATTATTTTACAAACAACTTGGAGATTCAGTGGTTTATGTGGCAGTTTATGTAGATGATATCTTGCTTACAGGGACAGATCTGGAGGAAATACTACAATTGAAAACCTTTCTTCATGACAAGTTCAATATAAAGGACTTAGGTAATGTGCACTACTTCTTAGGCCTAGAAGTACTATATAAGCATGTTGGCCCAAGTTCAGTTAAAGTTTTAAAGATTGACAAATGAACTCAGGGAAGGACCTGGTCCATCTTGTGAGACACGGTTAGTCATAACCTTTGCACATGAAAGGAACGTGAGGAAGATATGTATTGAAGATTGCGCAGCAAATATCTTCTGAACGGAATCGAAAAGGGTGCATTGAGTTCTAAGGAGGATAGTCTCCTTATGACAAGAGAACACAATCCTAAGCTAGGATAAGGATGGGAGTTTGTATTGGTTAAGGACTCAAATCGACTAAGGATAAGCATTGGAGTCTCGATCAAACTCTAACTGCTAATCTATTAAATAACTAAGCTGTTCTCTTTTATAGGTAATGCACATACGCAGAAGTTAAGCATATTTGAGAGAAAAAAGAGCAAGTCTGATTTGCAAGCAATATATGCGAGATACAAGTGT
>MU690082.1:103080-138088 GCA_026770625.1 Nicotiana glauca
CGTGTGGTATTGAGGTTAATAACATCAAAGCCTGATGGTGTAATCATTTCCCAAAGAAAATTTGTTCTGGACTTATTGAAAGAGTACAAGTGTTTGGAATATTCTACTTTCAGCTCTCTACTTGATCCTAATGAAAAACTTAAAGCCAGGGAGGGTAAATATTTGGATGATCCAACCTTTTACATGAAGCTAAACTTTTTTACTAATACTAGATTGGACATAGCTTTTGGGATTCAACATTTAAGCCAATTCATGCAAGATCCTAGAGAGCCACACTTGAAGGCTGCTTACCATCTGTTGAGGTATCTCAAGGGTGATCCTACATTAGGAGTTCTTATGTCCAAATTTGAGGATAGGACTGTTAGAGCCTTCTGTGACTCCGATTGGGCCTCATGTCCAGACACAAGAAGATCTGTAAGTTGATACATTATTATGTTGGAAAATAGTCCACTCAACTGGAAGTCCAAGAAGTAGGAAATTGTTTCCTTATCTTCAGCAGAGGTAGAGTACAGATTACTTAGAAAGGTAGTTGGTGAACTGGTTTGGCTAAGCAGACTTTTGGTTGAACTGAAAGTTCCCTCTATACACCTCATTCCAGTACTCTGTGATAGTTTGTTAGCCTTGTACATAGCTAAGAATCCTATTTTCCATGAGCGTACCAAATATATCGAGGTTAACTGCCATTTGTGACGAAACAGCTGCAAGTGGGCCTTATTTCATCGCACCACATTGCAACTGATCAACAACTTGCGTACATTCTTACCAAGGCTCTAACAAGTGTCAAACATTCAGGTGTTTTAGCCAAGTTTGCAGTATTTTCACTACCTCCAACTTGATGAGTGTCACACCTTTTTTTTTACACACCACCCTCGAAGGATAGTATATAAGGGAGTTTTTTCACTTTAAGTGATATTATACGAAATGGAATTATTTATCAGAGTTGCCACTTGGGATAATTTATTTGGTGTCCCAAGTCACCGATTTATTTTGAATCCCAAATAGAGGAAATTTTCGACTTTCCGAGTGAAGTCTACAAACCAGAAATTCTTGAGTAAGGAACTCTGTTAACCCGAGGGAAGGTGTTAGGCACTCCCGGATTCTATGGTTGTAGCAAGGTTGCTTAAACTATCATAATTTCCCTATTACCTGATTTTAATACATGTTTCAACATATAGTGCAATTTTAAATTATTTACCGCTTTAAATTAATTTTAAGGAAAATTGCAACATTATTAAAATACATCTCGGACCACGTCACATAAATGTACCCATAGTTTTTTACATATTTTAACATCGTTGAGATTTGGATTTGGGTCACATAAATGTGCACCCAAGTTTAGGGAAGTATTAATATTAAAATTCGCGCCTAAAGCAACTAACGGTTTGTTAACTTTGCGAGGGCCATGGAAATTCGTTAAATGGCACGCCTCGAGCTCTAAGTATTTTAAAGGAAATAATTAAAGAGGGACACACAATTAGTAATTTTTATTTGGCGCGGCCCACCTTAATTTTATTTTAAAAGGGTACTCAACTTAAAGCAAACTACGGTTGTTCATAATTGTTAAGGCCATTTAATAAAATACCCAAGCGTGAAAAATCTGCAGCTCAAAACAAGAGAATATTTGGGCCATACAATCTCAAACACAAATGATAATCAGAACATGAACAAAGAAAATCACAGTATCTAGCTTCATTGAACATATTGCTTCCAATGACATTTCTTGCAAAGGAAAATATAGAAACTCAATTAACTAATATTTAACAAAGACTCCAATAATCTAAAATCAACTGAAACGGGCAGCCATTCTATTGGTTTATTAACAAAATAAGATTTAAGTATAATGAGCAACTTATTAAGAATACAATCAAGGACATGGAGGTGGAACATCAAAAACAAACCACTTAAATCAAGATATACGACTTATAGTGAGGAAGTTTCACCTAACTACAAATTTGAGATCAATAACTACCGAAATTAGAAATACATGTTGTAACATTGCTAGTAATTAATTATGAACCCTTATGTCGTAATAAGATGTATTCTAAAATCCACAGCTTCCTCAATAACCACAAGTAATGGTTGAATGATTCGAATGGCTTTAATGATGTTTAAATCTTCCAAACAAGACCTCCAAAACAAACATCCACATGGATTTAAATGAATTTCAACCAGCCTTCATAGATTCAAAAAAAAAACTTTTAAATTACTCAATTCTAATAGATAGCTCACCAACGCTTGAGCCTTTAATGAAAGCTCATTCAACATTAGTTATTGACCAAAGAGACAAACCAACCAGAATTTGAGGCTTAGGTAAGCCGGATCTCAATCAACATGAACTCAATAAGAATACAATAAAGTTTATCCTAAAATTCGACATAAAGAACAAGTGGGGATTTACATACCTAAGGGAGGGAAACAGTAGCTCAAAAACCAAATAAAATCCTAGAAATCTTAAGTGGTGAAGTTCAACAGCGGCGAACAGCGAGAACAATCCTAGGAAAGAATTTTCGAACCCAAGAAGATTAATTCGGAATCGGCAAGAAATAACCACATCTTTGGTTGTAAATCATTGGAATCTGAAACAACCAAATCACCATATTGTTCATCTCTCCTTTCCTCTTTTTTTTATAGCTTTTTGTTCACTTTTGGTTTTTCGACTTAAATTTTGAAGTGCAGGCTTCTTCATCCAGCAGCTTGTGTGTCTTGTTCAGAGAAAAATAAATGGAGTTTTTGGTTTTAATTCCTGAAGAAGATGAACATGGGATGGGGAGATCGTGTGTTCCATATGTCTCTGCGGCGCTCTTGTTTTTGAAGAAGGGATCCGATGTTTTATTAGGTTTTTAATTAGATGGGTCTTGGCTCAAACAGGGTCGGGTCATGGGTGGTTTGGGTTTGGGCAGATTTGGGTATAGAATTTGGGCTCAGCATTAATTTTGGCCCAATTTCACAAGACAAACCTTTTTTCCAATTCTTTCTTTTATTTTCTAATTTTTCCTTTTCTTTTAATTAAAATCTTACAACTTAAAAATCCTAAATTATCCAAAAAGGTGAAATTAAACTAATTAGCTAATTATAAAAATTATAAAAGCTACTTAGTCCTAAATTACAAGAGAAGAAATCAAATAAAGGAAAGAGTGTAAAAGAGTGTAAAAATGAAGATTTTTTGTGATTTTCAATTTTTATAAAACAAGTAACTATTGGTTAATTCTAAAAATGTAAAAATAAAGACTAAATGCCATGCGTAATATTTTTGGTATTTTTCATGATTTAAATAGAACTTAAACATGCAAGAAAAATGCAAACAATTAATAAAATCTATAAAAATTCCTAAAAATGATAAATAACTAAGGAAAAGATCTATTTTCTTGGATTTTGTAGGAGTATTTCATATAGGGCAAAAATCACATGCTCACAGCTGCCCCTCTTTGCTCGGAGACATAAAGGATTTTTGGGTAAAGATAAAATGAGCAATTATAAGGGATTTTTTACCGTTTGAAACTCCATGAGAAGCATTTTTGAAAAGAGCCTGACCGAACCTTGCTTCAGAGGTTGCCTACATATCCTTGGCTATAAAGGAATCAGGTCAGTGTAGTTCTGGAAGTTTTGGTAGCTAGAACTATCGAGAAGCTGTGATTTCACTGTTGTTGCCTTTGTTTCTGCTTGTTGAGCTCCTTATTACACAAAAATGGCAAAAATGAAAAGCTAAGCTAACTAGGCCTATCAACTACGAGTTACAAGATTCATATCTATAAATCTTTTGAAACTCGATCTTGAGTCTTGGATAGCTCTTGCTACAAACTCCGATCTGAATCTTGATGCTCGTCAACTGCAGGCGATGTTTCTTTCTTCGACATTTTGATCAAAGCGAGACAGGCGGAGCTTGTGACTTCAATCAAGTTTTGAGCAGTCTGTATCTTTGTCCGCTTTAGCATTTTGAATTCACTTCTTTTTTTCTTTTTCTTCTTTTCTTTATTCTCGATTGAGACTCATTCTTTTAGTTATCTCGAACCCTGTGTCTCGAGGTAAAACCTGCTCACACACCAAAACAAACAAATGAACGAAATTTTTCTGCCCTAGTTTTCACTAGGAAAATTTCGTGAGTTATTTGGTGACAAAAATCTGAACTTCTTCTCTTTTCTCTTGTCTTTTTTTTTTGCAAATAGAATAAGGGTTGCCTCTATCTAAAAGAGAAAAGATCAGGGGATGGAGCCCTATATCTAAAAATGTCAACTCAGGGATTGGAGCCTTAATGTTGGCGAAAAGGTGACTAGGGAATGGAGGCACTATGTCTAAAAAGCTCAACTCAGGGATTGGAACCCTAATGTTGGCAAAAGGTGACTACGGAATAGGGGCCCTATGTCTAAAAAGGCTCAACTCATGTATTGAAGCCATAATGTTGGCAAAGGCGATTAGGGAATGGAGGCCATATGTCTAAAAAGGCTCAACTCAGGGATTGGAGCCCTAATGTTGGCAAAAAGAGACAATGGAATGGAGGCCCTATGTCCAAAAGGCTCAACTCAGGGATTGGAGCACTAATGTTGGTACGAAGGCGAATAGGGAATGGACTCCCTATGTCTAAAAGACTCAACTCAGGGATTAGAGCCCTAATGTTGGCAAAAGGCGAATAGGGAATGGAGGCACTATGTCTAAAAAGGCATAACTCGGGGATTGGAGCCCTAATATTGGCAACAAGGTGACTACAGAATGGAGGAACTATGTCTAAAAATGTTCAACTCAGAGATTGGAGCACTAATGTACGCAAAATGTGACTAAGGAATGGAGGCCCTATGTCTAAAAAGCTCAACTCATGGATTGGAGCCCTAATGTTGGCAAAAGGCGAATAGGGAATGGAGGCCCTATGTCTAAAAAGCTCAACTCAAGGACTGGAGCCCTAATGTTGGCAAAAGGCGACTAGGGAATGGAGGCCCTATATCTAAAAGAGGCACAACTCAGGGATTAAATCCCTAATGTTGGCAAAAAGCGGCTAGGGAATGGAGGCCCTATGTCTAAAAAGGCACAACTCAGGGATTAGAGCCCTAATGTCGAAAAAAGGTAACTTGGGAATGGAGGCCCTATGCCTAAAAAGCTCAACTCAGGGATTGGAGCCCTAATGTTGGCAAAAAGCGACTAGGGAATGGAGGACCTATCTCTAAAAGAGGCACAACGCAGGGATTGGAGCCATAATGTTGGCAAAAGGCGACTAGGGAATGGAGGCCCTATGTCTAAAAAGGCACAACTCAGGGATTGGAGCCCTAATGTTGGCAAAAGGAAACTAGGGAATGGAGGCCCTATGTCTAAAAGGCACAACTCAGGGATTGGTGCCCTAATGTTGGCAAAAGGGACTAAGGAATGGAGGCCCTATGTTTAAAAGGCTCAACTCAGGGATTGGAGCCCTAATGTTGGCAAAAGGCGACTAGGGAATGGAGGACCTATGTCTAAAAAGGCACAACTCAGGGATTGGAGCCCTAATGTTGGCAAAAGGCGACTAGTGAATGGAGGCCCTATGTCTAAAAGAGGCACAACTCAGGGATTGTAGCCCTAATGTTGGCAACAGGCTACTAGGGAATGGAGGCTCTATGTCTAAAAAGGCACAACTCAGGGATTGTAGCCCTAATGTTGGCAAAAGGCGACAAGGGAATGGTGGCCCTATGTCTAAAAAGACACAACTCAAGGATTGGAGCCCTAATGTTGGCAAAAGGCAACTAGGGAATAGAGGCCGTATGTCTAAAAAAGGCATAACTCAGGTATTGGATCCCTAATGTTGGCAAAAGGCGGCTAGGGAATGGAGACCTTATGTCTAAAAAGGCACAACTCAGGGATTAGAGCCCTAATGTCGGGAAAAGGCAACTTGGGAATGGAGGCCCTATGCCTAAAAAGCTCAACTCAGGGATTGGATCCCTAATGTTGGCAAAAAGCGACTAGGGAATGGAGGCCCTATTTCTAAAAGAGTCACAACTCAGGGATTGGAGCCCTAAAGTTGGCAAAAGGCGACTAGGGAATGGAATCCCTGTGTCTACGCTCAACTCAGGGATTGGAGCCCTAATGTTGGGAAAAAACAACTAGAGAATGGAGGCCCTATGTCTAAAAGGCACAACTCAGGGATGTGTGTCGTAATATTGGCAAAGAAAAGTAAAAGATTGATATCGGGGATTCAAAACTATCCTTTTTGGGATTTTATTCTTTTCCTCTCTTTTTTTATTTCATTTTTAACAAGATTCAGGAAAGAACTTGGAGGAAACTTCCCTTTTTGGAGTAATTATTTGCTGCAAAGCTGTTTCAGCACCTGCGCATTTCTTTTCCTTTTGGTTGCACCTACTTTTTGCACGGTTGCTTTGATTGCACCTATTTTAATTTTCAAACAAAGAACAGTTGTTAGTTTTAAATGGTGGTTGGTTTTGTGGCCTTGATTGTTTCAATTTCTTGATCCTGGCCCAGCTTCTTTGATGAAGATCTCAACTGCTACTATTTGCTTCCTGAGGATCGATTCATTTCAGGCCCTAGAGAACCACTGATTTTTGCAGATTTTGTCATGATGGTTGGTCGGTGGAACTCAACTTTCAACTTTATTTCGCCTTCGTAGGCCTTTCCTTTCTGATTCTCTTTTTTTTTCTTTTTCTTTTCTTTTCTTCGGAACATTGGGGAACTTTTGTCTCCTCAAACTTTGCTGCAAACGGCTAGTCGCGTGGGACTTAACCTTTAACATCTTTATTTCGCCTTTGTAGGCCTTTAATTTTTTGACTTCTTTCTTCCAACTTCAATTTCAGAGCATTTGGGGCACCTTGGCTTTTCAAACATTTGCCGAGACGGTTAGCCATGTGGGACTCAACCTTTTCAACTTCATTTTCCTTTTATAGGCACTTCAATTTGATTTTCTCTTTCTGAGATTTTTCATTTCAAAGCATCGGCCATCATGGCTAGTCAGGGTCGACTTGATGCCCTTGACGAGGTTGGGTGCCTTTCTGCATATTAGCTCGTGTCAAACAAAGCCCTGTAAATCAGTCTTGCCATCCCTTCTTTGTCTCAGTTTAGACCGAAAGGGATTCAAAGAAAACAAATAAGAGAATGGAGAATGAGTTTAAAACAAGAAGTGTCCCTTTTGGGGAAAGGAAAGAAGGACTTATCTGGAGTACATGCGGACTTCAATGAACATGGCATGCCTTTTGGACTAGATGCCTGATTTGTGTAAACCATCTGACTCTCAGAAATTCATTACAACTTTTGCTTCAAAACTTGAGAAAACTTGCTCGGACTTTGTCGACGCCGATGGATGCGAGGATCCTCTTTTCGATCAGGGGCGTCCTTTCTGGGTTTTCACGAACTGACCTTTCTTATTTCTTTTCTCACCATCGCCTTATAGTGCCTATGTGGGTTTTCACTAAAAAGACTCTCATTTTTAATTTCTTTTCTTACCATCACCTCGTGGTGCCCGTGTGGGTTTTCACCAATAAGACTCTCTCATTTTATTTTCTCACCTTGACTATATCGGATCCAAGTAGCTGTATTCTCTAATCCTTGAACATTCTCACCGATTGATCGGAAGGACTTGAACAGTGTTTGGGTAAAAAGGATTCGGATTAAGTTACAACTTTGGAACCTTTTGGGCGAGATCATTGCTGAACCATTATAACATCTTCCCCAGTTTCACTTTTTGGGGTACTTTGGATTTTTATTTTGGTGTGACTGAACCCCAGAGAGAGGCTGCCTACGTATCCTTTTGGAATCAAGTCGAACGTAGTTCAGGGATCTTTTGTTTTTGGTTTTCTTTTTTTCTGTTTTTTTTGTTTTTCCATTTTGTTTTGTTTTCTCTTTCTTTCTTTCTTTTTTTTGCTTTGCTTTCTCTTTATTTTTCTTTTCATTTTTCCTCTCTTTTTTTCATTTTTTTTTTTGTTTCAATTTCTTTCTCTTTTTTTTATTTCATCTTTCAATAACACTTTCAGGTTCCAAAGAAGGTAATCAAAGAAGATTAATAGTCTCAAATGGGTTCGCAAAGGGTTGATAGTGTTTGGGTAGCGAGAATGAAAGCCTTCG
This sequence comes from Nicotiana glauca, assembly GCA_026770625.1. Classification (NCBI taxonomy): domain Eukaryota; kingdom Viridiplantae; phylum Streptophyta; class Magnoliopsida; order Solanales; family Solanaceae; genus Nicotiana; species Nicotiana glauca. The sequence continues at coordinate 111,109 of MU690082.1, forward strand.
TCATCCCAACCGGAGAATATTATATGTGTCCCAAGTACAACGCACTCTTTTAACAGTACTTCTCATTGCAATATGTGGACCTTTCCAATCTGGAAATCAATTTTTCTTCAGTTGTTCCAACTCTTTCTTTTATTTCCTTAAGCTAACCTTCATTGCAACCCAATTCTTGATTCATTATTCCGAGGTGTGACAGCATTTTAGGATCCGGGCATAAAGTCTGCAAGCATGTCATGTTATTGAAATCTGCATTTAATAGAACTAAAAAGAGAATGAGAAAATTGACAAGATTAAGAAAAGAGACATTCCTGAAAAATGAAATATTAATTTCATTTGATTTTTTTTTCAATTTTTGAAGATAGAAGGGTTTACATCGGAAAGTAAGACAATAAAGTAAAACATTCGGATCACACCCTGTGATAATCCCGATGTAGAAAGGATAGCAAGACTGGCTACCGAGACTCTTGTCTGATGGGGAACTTTCAGGCTTGGCAACCATTTTTTGGCTTTTCTTCTGTCTCGACAATGGCTGCAACGGCCTTCAGTGACGGATCAAATTCCTCAGCTTCACAAACCATTCCGACTATTGGCCCGATGTTGTGGGCAGGCAACAGACTGTTCATCACATCAGGAGCTTCTTCATCCCGAAAAATAATTCTTTCAGCTTCAATCAAATCTTCAACTGCCCTTTTGAGGGTCCAACAGTCCTCTGTACTATGTCCCACTGCTCCAGAGTGATATTCACATATAGCATCAGCTCGATGCGAGGGGGACTCGAGGTTCGGCCGGTTCGGGGCAACTGACTGCAATAGATCTAGCCTGATTAGCTTTTGGAACAAGCTTGAATATGATTCACCAATAAGGGTGAACTGACTCTTTCTGAAAGGCTCTCTTGGGCGAGGATTGTATTAGGGATCATTTGGTTGAGGATTATATGGAGCTTGGTAAGGATGGGCATTTTTGGGAGGTGGAGCTTGGTTTTATGTATAATTTTGTGGCTGGGTGTAAGATTGCACCCTCATCACCGCATAGGGAGGTGGTGTCGCGGCATAAGCAGCATCTAAAAAGGGATAATAGTATGGTGGGATGATATGAGGCACATATGATTGGCTGAATGAACTGCGGGCCCCCATCGAGCTTGAAATCATCATGACTCCCTCTTTACTCCTATTTCTGTTTATCAAACCCTCCAAACCATTCTGAGCAAAATGTGATGTGGCCTTAAAAGCAGCATCACTCAAGATTTGACCCGTTTTCAGATCGTTTTTAACCATTTCCCCAATTTTGATAGCCTCGGGGAACGGCTTACCCACAGCAAACATCATGTCCTGGAAGTATTCAGCCTCTTGGGCCTGCAGAAAAACCGTGAACATTTTAATTTCGTCCATTGGAGGCTTTACCCTAGCATTTTGCTCACGCCATTTGACAGCATATTCGCGGAAGCTTTCCTCAGTTTTCTTTTTCAAATTGGACAAAGAATTTCTATCGGGAGCGATGTCCACATTATATTGGAACTGGCAGACAAAATCACGAGCCATATCATCCCACACATGCCAATGAGTAATTTCTTGATCCGTATACCACTCAGAAACGATTCCGGTGAGGCTTTCCCCAAAATAGGCCATTAGCAACTCCTCTTTTCCATCAACAGCCCTCAACTGGTTACAGTGTTATTTTAGATGAGTGATCGGGTCTCCATGCCCGTTGTACTTTTCAAATTTTGGCATCTTGAAGCCAAACGGCAAGTGGACATGGGGAAACATACAGAGGTCAGAGTATGAGACAGTCTTTTGGCCACTCATGCCTTGCATGTTTTTCAGGCTTTATTCCAGGCTCTTCATCTTCCTAGCAATTTCCTCTTGCTCGGGATTTTTAACAACCTTTTCTTGCTCCACCGAGATATCATATTGCGGAGGTTGAGAAAAAGAGTGTGGGGTCACATATGTTATTTCTGGTTGAAGATGTGGACCCTTAAAGATGAACATTAGAGGCGGTGCCTTTGAAGCCGGTGCCTGGGGGCAAACCACAGAAGGCATGCCAGGATCATTGAGGGGCATTGGAAGGTGCCCGCATAGGATGAGCGGGTTGGGCACATGGGGCATTGGTAACCTCACCTGACTTGGGGATCAACTCAGGGAACCCAGGGATTGCACTTGGCGATTCCCTACCATTGGACTAGGCGTCCCACATTTCCAATATGTGGAGACGCAATATCTTATTCTCTTCAGCAACTACTGATTCTAGCTTCAAAATAGCCGATGTCGGGCTATCCTCAGGACCAATGACTGGTAGATTGTTAGGGAAGGCCATCTGTGCCTTTGGATCTTGTGAAGGAGGGGAGGCTAGACTACCAACAAAACCAACCACCAAAACCTGGCTTTTTGCACACACAACAACCTTGTTAATTTTGAGACGCTTAACAGATAGGAAATCGCACGTTTGGATGCAATGCACCTAAGCAGTTAAACGTGTCTACCATGTGTTTGAACGGTTGCATTTTTCATCCCGGCCTAAACCTAACCCTTTTCATTTTGCACATCTTTTCTTCATTTTTGATCTCCTTAATCAGTCTTGATTTTTTTTTTCATCGCGTTTTTGCCTCTTTTATTTTTGGCACTCTATTCCCCCCCCCCCTTTTTGTTTTTGTCACTCTTATATTTTTTATTTTTTATTTTTTATTTTTTTCCTTTTTTTTACTATTTTTCTTTTCTCTTTCTTTTTCACTCAATTTATTTTATAGCTATGATCGAATCCGATGGGGATTGCTTACGTACCATGACCCCACATGAATCAGATCTTGCGTAGTTTGGAAAGATCGAGAATTGAGTAAATAAACTAACTCATTTTTTGAATTTGTTTTTTAAAGAAATGCTTTAAAAGAAGAAAAGAAATATTTTTTCTTTTATTTTGAAAGAAAGACTTCTAAAAATTCATTTTCTTTTGATTGGAACTTTAGGAATTTCAAAAGTAAAAAAGAAAATATTTTTGTTTGAATTTTCAATTATTTTCTCTTTTTTCTAAGGAAAAAAAGAAAATATTTTTGGATTTTGGATGTAACCTCTTAATTTTCGAAAGAGGGACTTTTTGAAGAGAAAAAAAAAAAGTTTTAAATTTTCAAGCTTTTATTTATTTACAGAAGTACTTTAAAAGAAAAGTAAAAATATTTTGGACTTCAACTTTTCAAAAAAAAATTTATTAACATTTATGAAAGAAAGACATCTAAGGAGTATTTTTTTGGATTTTTGTTTTTGATTTTTTTTTTTTTTTGGATTTTTTGAAAAAATACTTCAAAATGAAGGAAACCCGTATTTTGGATTTTGATTTTATTGATTTTTCTTTTTCGTATAAAAAACATTAAAAAGAAGGAAACCATTTTTGAGTTTAAAAACCTTCTTTTTTTTGAATTTTCTAAGGAAAGATTCTTAAAGAAGGAACTTAAGGAAAATATTTTTGGATTTTTTTTAAAATTGGGGTCGGAACCAATGAGGTTTGTCTACTATCTCACATCCAGTGAGAATCAGACTCGTGTAGTTCGGTCAGATTTGACAAAACCAACTATTTTAGAAAAACATTCTTTCCTTTTATTTTCTCAAAAATTCGGCGGAGTTTCAGTACCATTTGGGTATTGGTTTTTCAAAACACGTGATTAACTCACTTAACCCGAACATTGCTATTATCTTTTTCAACTCTCTCCCATTATTCATGAGTCGGTCAACATGCAAATCCGAAGCAAATAAATACATAAGTAGCAAGTAGGATGCATCAGGATGGTCTTTTCATTTCAAGTACACATGTCCTAGACAGACCCAACCCCTGTGTTAGGTCTCCTAAGTAGAATGCACGTGATGCAAACAAACGTTCCTAGGGATCCGGCATGAAGCTGTATTATTCTAAGTTTAAAAACCTGGGTATGTGTTCTAGACTATGTACCCGAGCGGACAACTCGAGTCGAGGAGGAGGCTACGTATCGAGAACCAAAAGGTCATCCAGCTTAGTAACTTGTCCAAGCCTCTATCTTAATTCAAGGTATGTTACTAACAGAATAAGGAGACTCGACCAGCGAGCACAGCCCCGAAGATGAGAAAAGAAGGGCTTCGTAGCAGTTTATATACAATTATCAAAGCAGTAAAGCACTTAGCACATTAGGATGAAACATATAGAAAAATCAGATAAAGCCAATCATAACAGATATTCTAAGCTCGAATTCTTAAACCTCCAACTTGATGAGTGTCACACCTCCTTTTTTACACCCCGCCTCCAAAGGATAGTATATAAGGGAGTTTTTCCACTTTAAGTGACATTACTCGAAATAGGATTATTTATTTATCTGAGTCGCCACTTGGAATAATTTATTTGGTGTCCGAAGTCACCGGTTTATTTTGAATCCCAAATAGAGGAAATTTTTGACTTTCCGAGTGAAGTTTACAAACCAGAAATTCTTGAGTAATGAATTATGTTAACCTGGGGAAAGGTGTTAGGCACCTCCGGATTCCGTGGTTCTAGCACGGTCGCTTAAACGTTCATAATTGCCCTATTACCTGATTTTAATACATGTTTCAACCTATAGTGCAATTTTAAATTATTTACCGCTTTAAATTAATTGTAAGGTAAATTGTAACGTTATAAAAATATATCTCGAACCACGTCACATAAATGCACCCATGATTTTTGACATATTTTAACATTGTTGAGATTTGAATTTGGGTCACATAAATGTGCACCTAAATTTAGGAAAGTAATATTATTAAAATTTGTACCTAAAGCAACTAACGCGTTGTTAACTTTGCGAGGGGCATAGAAATTTGCTAAATGGCACGCCTCGGGTTCTAAGTATTTTAAAGGAAATAATTAAATAGGTCCACGCAATTTGTGATTTTTATTTGGCGCGGCGCACCTTAATTTTATTTTAAAAGGGTACTCAACTTAAAGCAAACTACGGTTGTTCATAATTGTTGAGGCCATTTAATAAAATACCCAAGCGTGAAAAATCTGCAGCTCAAAACAAGAACAGATTTGGGCCATACAATCTCAAACACAAATGATAATTAGAACATGAACAAAGAAAATCACAGTATCTAGCTTCATTGAACATATTGCTTCCGATGACATTTCTTGCAAAGGAAAATATAGAAACTCAATTAACTTATATTTAACAAAGACTCCAATAGTCTAAAATCAACCGAAACGGGCAGCCATTCAATTGGTTCGTTAACAAAATAAGATTTAATTATAATGAGCAACTTCTTAAGAAAACAATCAAGGACATGGAGATCGAACATCAGAAACAAACCACTTAAATCAAGATATACCACTCATAGTGAGGAAGTTTTACCTAACTACAAATTTGAGATCAATAGCTATTGAAATCAGAAATACATGTTGTAACATTGCTAGTAATTAATTATGAATCCTTATGCCGTAATAAGATGAATTCCAAAATCCACAGCTTCTACAATAACCACAAGGAATGGTTGAATGATTTGAATGGCTTCAATGATGTTTAAATCTTCCAGACAAGACCTTCAACACAAACATCCACATGGATTTAAATGAATTTCAACCAGCCTTCATAGATTCACAAAAAAAAAAAAAAATTAAATTACTCAATTCTAATCGATAGGTCACTAACGCTTGAGCCTTTAATGGAAGCTCATTCAACATTAGTTATTGACCAAAGAGAGAAACCAAACAGAATTTGAGGCTTAGTTGAGCCAGATCTCAATCAATATGAACTCAATTAGAATACAACAAAGTTTATCCTAAAATTCGAAATAAAGGACAAGTGGGGATTTACATACCTAAAGGAGGGAAACAGCAGTTCAAAAGCCAAATAAAAGCCTAGAACTCTTAAGTGGTGAAGTTCAACAGCGGCAAACAGCGAGAACAATCCTATAAAAGAAATTTCGAACCCAAGCAGATTAATTCGGAGTCGGCAACAAATAACCACAGCTTTGATTGTAAATCATTGGAATCTGAAACAACCAAATCACTATACTGTTCATCTTTCCTTTCCTCTTTTTTTATAGCTTTTCATTCTCTTTTGGTTTTTCGATCTTAAATTTTGAAGTGCAGGCTTCTTCTTTCAGCAGCTTGTGTGTGTTGTTCAGAGAAAAATAAATGGAGTTTTTAGTTTTAATTCCTGAAGAAGATGAACAGGGGATGGGGAGATCATTGTGTTCCATAGGTCTCTGCGGCGCTCTTGATTTTTAAGAAGGGATCCGATGTTTTATTAGGTTTTTAATTAAATGGGTCTTGGGTCAAACCGGGTCGGGTCATGGGTGGTTTGGGTTTGGGTAGATTTAGGTATAGGATTTGGGCTTAGCATTAATTTTGGCCCAATTTCACAAGACAAACCTTTTTTCCAATTCTTTTTTTTATTTTCTAATTTTTCCTTTTCTTTTAATTAAAATCTTACAACTTAAAAATCTTAAATTATCCAAAAGTGTGAAATTAAACTAATAAGCTAATTATAAAAATTATAAAAGTTATTTAGTCCTTAATTAAAAGAGAAAAAATAAAATAAAGGAAAGAGCGTAAAAATAAAGTTTTTTTTGTGATTTTTAATTTTTATAAAACAAGTAACTATTGGTTAATTTTAAAAATATAAAAATAAAGCCTAAATGCCATGCATACTATTTTTGGTATTTTTCATGATTTAAATAAAACTTAAACAGACAAGAAATATGCAAACAATTAATAAAATCTATAAAAATTCCTAAAAATGGTAAATAACTAAGGAAAAAATCTATTTTCTTGGATTTTGTAGGAGTATTTCATATAGGACAAAAATTACATACTCACAATGAGGGGTATTGAGATATTTATTATTCAAGTAATTAGTTAGAGTTAGTAAATTTCAGTATTAGAGTTAGGTAATTCATTGTTAGAATTAGTTGTTGCCAGCTGTATAAGTACATGTGTATATGTACTCTATGAGGTATCAAAAAAAGCTCTCGAGCTTCTTTTCATCATTTCTCCTGGTCTCTTTCTTCTCCACTTTCTTCGTTCAATTCTAGAAGCTTCTCCACTAGCTATGCCGGACATGGCTGAGCTCAATTACTCTGCTTTCACTAACCATCTTTACACATTCGAATATCCAAGTTGCATTTACGTTAAGCTTTTATATTTTTTTCTATACGTGCAAGCATTGTTGGTAACTCTTGATTTTATCCCTAGTCTAGAATTATCTTTTGTATTTCTTGTTGATAAGTCTAATTGAAAAGTAAGTTCAGAATTATCTTTTGACACCTATAATTAACTAAATGTATTTATCATATGGTATCCAATGAATGGAAGAAGTTTCCCTCCCTAGCAAAGTCATCTGCTCATCAAATTTCACTAACAAAATCTAGTATACTTCTTCCTCTCATGCAAAGGAGATCTCTAACTAAGAATCTTGTTTAATTTATGAAATAATTTACTAGTATATAATCAAGATTAATCTGCAAATTTTTAAATGTAAATAACTTGGTGACACTTACTATTCATGTGATTTACCTATATACAACCCTATATATCAACCAAGTGTCCTTTTTATTCTATTCTTTTATTATGGCCATCTTTTCGTGCTCCTAACTACATGTAAATTTTCTTCTTACATCTTTACAACAATTTACATATATAAGCAGTCTTTAATACCTTTTTGTAATCTTCCCTCATATCATTATACAATTAAATCACACTATCAAACTAAATTTGAATATTTTTGATTGAATTCATTTTGATATATATAAGATGCAAAAGCCTAATGGAACAGCTGCATGTGCATCATGCAAACATCAAAGAAAGAAATGTACAGAAAAATGCGTATTAGCTCCTTATTTCCCAGCTGAAAAAAGCAGAGAATTCAAGGCAGTACATAAGGTTTTTGGTGTCAGCAACATCACAAAAATAGTGAAAAATCTAAAAGAAGATCATGATCGGAGAAAAGCCGTCGAATCGCTAATCTGGGAAGCATTTTGCAGGCAAAAAGATCCAGTTTTTGGTCCTTATGGAGAGTACAAAAGGATTTATGAGGAACTTAAGTTGTACAAAAGCCAATATCAACAAATCCTGCAAATGCCAATTAGCCAAGGGAGTAATAATAATGGCATGGTATATGAAGCAACAGCACAAGGATTGATTAATGGATGGAATATTAATAAAAGGAATGATAATAACTTGTTATATTTAAGTGAGAATTCCACTGTGGAATCTTGGTCATCGTATAACAATAAGAATAATCCTGTACATCATCACGTCCAGAATATTGAAAAATTAAGAACAGAAAATAATAATGGTTCTATTGTTATTGTGCCTCAACCACAGGCCTATAATGAATTCAACCAACAATATTTTCTGGAAGGTATCTATTCCTAGCACCTTAACATATCCTTTTGTTTTTCAAAAAGTTTTAAATAATATATATGAAACGATAATGTTAAAGGTTTTTAAGCTATCAGTGCAATTTTAACAGTTGTAGTGGGTTATTTACTCGGTCACAAAATAATGTTTGATATAAAATTATCCGTAATTGACTTTTATTTCCTCGTTTAATTTTATGCAAACCTATTTAATTTGACTGCATAGATTCATTGAAAAGAAATTCTTTAAACTTTATAGTCTTAAACATGTCATGATATTTGTATGGCTATTAAAATAATTTTTTCGTTTAAGGTGACAAAGGAAGTTTATTAAAATTTTCCAAATATAAAAATATGTCATTCTTTTTGTAACATACTAAAAAGGAACGAGTATTACGTAAATTAATGAAAGAGATAAAGTAAGTAACTATATATATTGTAATGAAAACAGAAACTAATAATTTACTTTTTTGTCTTTCCTTTTCTATGGTGTTTACAGGTCAGTATAATCCAATAGGTTGCAAGTCAAGGGAAAGCATGCTGTGGGAAGACCACTCCTGAAAATCCTGAATTTTTTTCTCCATCTTCTTTATTTTCCTTTTGTTTTTAGTTCTCTTAATCCTCTTTTGTTAACTTCTCTAGCCATTTTATGCATATATATTGCACAAAAGTATTATATGTTCTATGGTCTCTTCAACAAGAAGTTATATATAATTTAGTGAAACATTTAGGAGCACCGTAGTTTGTAGGATAGTGAGCTTAAAGGACAAATAGAATGTCTATAAATTTTCTTACGTCGAAAGCTGGTGAATTTTGGTCGCTTTTTGTGGTCGATAAAATCCGAATTTCTAATTGTGTAAGCTGGTTAATTTATCAAATAACTATGTTTTCAGTTTCAAGCTAGTCTATAGTTTATCTGTATGGTGTTGAACTCTCTGCAAATAGTTATACTGCAAGATCATTGACTTATCATGTACATATCCTTTTAGACTCAAATTAATAAATGAATTGGACTGATCAATAATTTTCATGATTTCCTCGGCTAAGGATAATTGTAACAAATTTGACGAAATGATTTAAAGGGTTCTTTTAAAGTAAAAGTTTCGTGGAGCGCTCTATTTGGTTACCCTAATTAATTTATATTTTTAAAAAAAAAGTATAACTGATACTCAATTTTTGGTTAAATTTAGTGTCAAGACCCAAAAACCACTAGTTGTGATGACACCTAACGCGATCTGTTAAGTAAGTCAACTAACTGAAAAAAAATACAACTCGTCGCTTATAAGTTTATCCAAGACCTAGTAGTACAAATCATGAGCTTCTAAGAATTGGAATTTCAAAACTGATACAAGCAAATACATGTTCTGTTTGAAGGTTACTTAAACAGATTAGCAATAATCTTGACTACCAAGGACAAGTGGCAGCTATAACTAAACACACGAACATCTTCTGAATCAACACCCGACGTCTCAGTAAGCTCCGCTCTAAAATCTGCACAGAACATGCAGAAGTGCAGTATCAGTACAACCGACCCCATGTACTGGTAAGTATTTTGTCTAACCTCGTCGAAGTAGTGATGAGGCTTTTAGTTAAAAAGATACTTATTGCTATAACATGTGCAATAGATTAATAGTAAAGCATTTCAAAGTATAATGGATAAAAGTATCATATACAACTCGGCAAGACAGTCAATAAATAAAAAGAACCACAGTAGAATATTTACGATATTTCCTGGTATGAGATATATGTCCAAAATGTCAAAATGTCAAATCACATGGCACGGTAACACCCTTCGTGCTTTTATCTCATCCTCACCATGTATAAATAATTTGATGTAAAAAATTAATTAGCACGGCAACACCCTTCATGCGTTCAACTCATCTTTCCAAATGATCGTATAACAGAGCCAACCATATCACAGGAACACAATAATAGAAATTACTAAGTAGGAAATATGCAAGTAACAAAGGTAGGCAAGGATGCACATGTGGGTCACAGTAAAGGACTAAGCGGAAAGCACGTGAGTAATAACAACAAATGAAAAACAAGAATTATCAACTTCAATTAACTAGCATATTGGAGGCCTAAGTACAAATATAACAATTAAGACGAAAACACATGATCTTCGCAAGTTAACAAGTAAGGGCATGATTGGCTAGCGTGGAAGGCTTAAACTAAAGTGCAATATAATAAATACAACATGTGTATAATTATAAAAGCATGAAATAGATACGGTATTCGCAAATTAAGCAAGTAAAAGACATGAACAATGCAACAACAATTAAGATAAAGTTCAAGTACAGGACAATAATAATAAGTCCCACAAAATATGTAAATACAACGATAACAACTCATGGTAAGGGACCAACGTATACATGGGAAATAGATATCACATCATAATGCATGTCCCTCGTCCTCACTTGCACGGAAGCACCCTTCGTGCCATGACCTTACTATAACATACAAACATAACAATATAAATAAAATGGCAGTGCATTACCCTTCGTGCTTTTACTCTCAATAATATGGTACGACATCACCCTTCGTGCTTTTACTCTCAATAATATGGCATGGCATCACCCATCGTGCCTTACACTCTTCCTCACATGATAATGTATAAATAATCGCACGGCATCATCCTTCGTGCTTTACACTCTTCCTTACCAAGTATATTTATAACAATAACAAACAAGGCAGGAAGCATAAATGACATCAAGAAGAGTGTTTTAATGGATATTCCAAACAATTTCCAATCACAACCTTCCAATTCAATAGTGATTCAACAACCCTAAAGAACCGTATTATTAAAAGTCTTCCACAAATCTCACAAATGATCCACAACACAATTATAGAGTCTAGTGCCTCAAGATTATCCACCCTAGTAATATAGTAATAATTTTGCACATAGATAACCGAATTAGAAACATCAACGAATTCTAAGAAGTCCCGTCAATTTTGATCAAGCTATAATAAGCTGAGTCATAATTTCTATCATATAATATCATGTTCTCAGTATCTAAGAGTCAAGTAATTCATGAAGCAAGAGGTCACGAAATTCTACAAACATAAATGTAACATAATCCATCCCACCTCCCGTCGAGCATGATTAATCATAGCACATATATATATATGCTAGTCACCTCATATATGTATCATCTCCACATGTGGAAAACAACGATAAATAGGATGAAAGTTTCCTCAACAAAGTTAGGCAAAATACTTACCCTAATTCGGCTAATCCAATACTCAATTTAGCCTTTTTCTCTACAAATTCGCCTCCGCTCGACTCAATCTGTCCAATGATGACTTGAATACACCACGCAATGTAACATAAAACAATTTAAATTAATAAAGCTTTGCTTTTTATTCAATTTCTAAAAAGTCAACAAAAGTCGAATCCAGGGCCCGCCGGTCGAAACATGGGTCCAAAAGTAGATCTTGACTACCCATAGTCCCAAGAGTCCAAATATGTATTTTGTTTTCAAATCTGAGTCTTAAAGATCCCCAAATTTTTCAATAGTTTTCCCGTGATTACTAGAATCTGCCCAAAAGCCTTGACTTGTTGATGTTCAATCTTGTATAAAATCATGAAATATAGTTGGAAATTGATTACAGATACTTACCCATTTATTTGGAATGCATATTAGAAACCGATAATTGTCTAGGTGCATCCATGCTCCAAATGTGCGGTTATTTGTCTATTAATGCCCTAACCACTAATAACGATGTTGTTGTTGATGAGTCCAGACAGGTGGTTTAACTAGCTGGCATTCTGGCAACTCATCCATATAATACTCGCTCCAAAGACATGTCGAAAATGGTTAGCCAAGAGATCGAAGCAACTATTGTTGACCCGGCTATGGAGGAAGAAATAGTGGATGTCAATGCAATGAAAGAGGAAATGTACAAGCTAAAACAACAAATGGCCGAAATGTACCAGGCCTGGGCAAAAGGACATCCCTTGCCAACTTATCCCGCCAATCCTGCCTATATCCCGCCACCAGTTCAATCACAAGATTCACCCACCGTGAACTCTTCCCCGACCTATCCTACTTACCAGCCATACTATGCAACCACTTCTCAAGCACCACCACCTCCACCACCAAAACAAACTCCGTGTCCTCCACCACCAGTTGCTCCTGTGTACGTGGCTCCTCCGCCCGCCATGTTACACAAATCTTCAAGTGAACCCTTGTTCCGTACTCAGGAAAACCACTATTATCCGCTTGAGCCTACTTTAAAACCTCATGAGCCATACTCTTATACTCCTCTTATTGACATATCAGCTGAGGAAGAAAAGCCTCCTAAGAACCTCGAGCAGGAGGAGATGATACGCAAAGTAAAAAGCTTGCAACAATCATTCCGAAACATGCAAGGTCTAGGAGGACAAGTGAGTGTTGCGTATAAAGACCTATGCTTGTTTCCAAAAGTCCAATTGCCTGCAGGTTTCAAATCACCGAAGTTTGATCTTTATGATGGACATGGCAACCCTGTAGCCCATTTGAGGGGGTTTTGTAGCAAAATGAGAGGTGCTGGAGGAAAAGATGAATTGTTAATGGCATACTTCAGCCAGAGTCTCAGTGGAGCGGCTTTAGAGTGGTATACGAGGCAAGATCATGCCCGATGGTACACATGGGATGACTTAGCCCAAGCCTTTGCAAACCATTTTCAGTATAATCTTGAGATTGTCCCNGACTACCCAAGCCATCCAGACTGGCACTGGAGGGGTTTTGGGAAAGAAGAAGAAGGAAGAAGTTGTCGTGGTAGAGTCAAGGGCATGGTCCAGGGGTCCTTCACCATATTATCACCAACCCCGTCCACATCACCAACCCTACCCACACACACCATATGGCCCACCACAACACTACTATCCACCCCTCATTCCCCATTTCTCAGTTTACCACGCCCAAACTTATCCTCAACCTCAGGCACCCTGGCGTGTACCCACTCCCCAAAATACCTATCATACCCAAAATGCATACCCACCTCCCAGAACTTACAGAAATCCTGGTGGAACCGGTTTCCGACCAAACCCTGCTGCTAAGAATGACCGATTGCAAAAGAAGAAGACTTTCGCTCCGTTAGGAGAATCTTACACCAACTTGTTTCATAGGCTGAGGCAGCTTGGAATGTTAAACCCAATTGAGCCAAAAATACCAAACCCTCCCCCGAGGAACCTGGACCATTTAGTCAATTGTGAATATTGCTCGGGAGCGCCAGGGCATGATACGGAGAAATGTTGGCATCTAGAAACTACCATTCAGGAACTTATTGATACCAGGAGAATGAAAGTACAAGTGCTGGAGACTCCCAATATCACGCAGAATCCATTACCAACTCATCATGAGGCTCACATGATCGAGTTAGTGCAGAGAGGAGAATACAAGAAGCCATCGCAAACGGTGATGATGATTAAGGCAAGTGAAAGTAAAGTAGACGAGAAGTTGATTGGTGGGAAAGCATTGGTCGCAGTAAAGAAGACAGTCAGTGAACCGGTGAAGCCAGAACCTGTTAAAGTAACTATACCAGGAGCAGTTGTTAAGCCTTTGTTGGTTGTAAAGGGCGCCCGTACAGAACCGGTTATTATCAAACCGACAATTCAGTTGTCTGTGGTTAGTGAAAAGGCTGTTTCGTGGAATTATGACAGGGTGAGTGTTATGTACAGAGGAAAAGAAGTTAAAGAAGAAGTATGCGAAATGCATGGGTTGACTAGATCAGGGAGGTGCTTTGCCCCTGAAGAATTGAGGAAAGTTAAATCAGCTAAAGACAATCCGACACCAGTGAAAAGAGCTGTTACTGAGGAGGAAGCTGAAGAGTTTTTGAAAAAGATGAAAGCACAAGACTACTCAATCGTGGAACAATTAAGAAAAACCTCGGCGCAAATCTCATTATTGTCTTTATTGATCCATTTGGATGAACATCGCTGGGCGCTGATGAAGATTCTGAATGAAGCACATGTGCTAGATAAGATCACTGTGAATCATCTTGAGAAGATTGCAAATAAAATTTTTGAGGTTAACAGGGTAACATTCTCCGATGATGAGTTGCCGTTGGAAGGAACTGAACATAATAGAGCCCTTTACCTCACAGTGAAGTGCGAAGATTCCGTGGTGACTCGGGTGTTAATTGATAATGGGTCTAGTGCCAATATTTGCCCTCTCTCTACCCTAGAAAAGTTGAAAGTTGACAATGAAAGAATCCATAAAAAATAGTATATGTGTACGGAGATTTGATGGCGGAGGGAAAGATACAGTGGGAGATATTGTGTTGGAGCTAACGATAGGACCTGTGGAATTCACTATGGAGTTTCAAGTGCTTGATCTTGCTGTTTCCTACAATCTTTTATTGGGACAGCCCTGGATTCATGCCGCAAAGGCAGTGCCATCTACTTTGCATCAAATGGTCAAATTTGAATGGGATTGGCAAGAGATTGTGGTCCATGGGGAGAATAATTCTTGTAATGCTATTACACCCTTCGAAGAAGTTGAAGATGATAAAGGTCCGTGGGTGTACCAAGTTTTAGACACAGTGCCAGTTGCTAAACTTCCGGAAGGGGAGTGTGTTCCTATGCCCAAGGTAGATGCCGCATCTGTCATGGTGGCAACGGAGATGATAAGGAATGGATTTTTACCCGGAAAGGGTTAGGGAGCTTCACTACAGGGGATCATACAGCCAGTGTCTCTTCCTGGAAATCTGGACACTTTCGGGTTAGGTTTCAAACCCACTGTTGTCGATATAAGGAGAGCCAAAAAGATGAAGAAGAGAGTGTGGACCCTTCCAAAACCTATTCTTCGCCTTTCCCGTTCTTTTGTCTTGTCTGGTAATAAAAGGTGCCCAGCAACAGCAATGCCCAATTTTGTGGTGATAGAACCCGACAAGGAGATGATCGAAAGGTTGTTCGATGAAGTGAATATGATGGAAGCACGCGAAGGTCTGAGTAAAATTGATGTGCAGTTCGTGGGGTCTCAGGACAAGCTTAATAACTGGGAAGATACTCCTCTTCCTACTCGGAAGGAGTTGTGTCCCTTTTATGCTGGTTTCAATGATGTATCATGCATGAGGAATTTCCGGCCTAGTCTTGATAATCAATGTGAAATAGTAAAAGTTGAGTGTAAGGATGAGATAGAATATGATGACGAGGAAGCTTTGGAAGAAATCAGTAAAGAATTAAGTCAATTTGAGGAAAAACCCAAACCTAATTTGAATGACACAGAGGCAATCAATTTAGGGGATCAGGAGAATGTTCGGGAAACAAAAATAAGTGTCCATTTGGAAGCCCCGCTCAGGGAAGAAATAATCAAGTTGTTGTTTGAGTTCAAAGATATTTTTGCATGGTCATATGATGATATGCCGGGTTTAAGTACCGATCTGGTGGTCCACAAGTTGCCCAATTATTCAGAATGCCCTCCTGTCAAGCAGAAGTTGAGGAAATTTAAGACAGATATCAGTGTGAAAATCAAAGAAGAAGTCAACAAGCAGTTTGAGGCGAAGGTTATACGGGTCACCCGATACCCCATTTGGTTAGACAATGTCGTGCATGTGCCAAAGAAAGATGGAAAGACCAGAGTGTGTGTCGACTATGGTGATCTCAATAAGGCAAGTCCAAAGAACAACTTCCCACTGCCAAACATCCATATATTGATTGACAATTGTGATAAACATGAAATTGGTTACTTCGTGGATTGTTACGCGGGCTATCACCAGATTTTGATGGATGAGGAAGATGCTGAAAAGACGGCATTCATCACACCTTGGGGGACATATTGTTATATGGTCATGCCGTTTGGGTTGAAAAACGCAGGAGCAACATACATGAGGGCGATGACCACCATGTTCCACGATATGATACATCGAGAAATTAAAGTTTATGTGGATGATGTAATTATAAAGTCAAGAAAGTAGTGTGATCATGTTAAAGACCTGAGGAAGTTTTTCCAGAGGCTCCGCAGGTACAATCTCAAACTCAATCCAGCAAAGTGTGCTTTTGGAGTCCCGTCAGGGAAGTTGTTGGGGTTTGTGGTAAGTTGACGTGGTATTGAATTAGACCCGTCCAAAATCAAATCCATCCAGGAATTACGGCCGCCAACGAGAAAGAAAGAGGTGATGAGTTTGCTCGGCAGGTTGAATTATATCAGCAGGTTCATTGCTCAGCTTACAGCGACTTGCGAGCCTATCTTGAAGGTGCTAAAGAAAGATGTTGCGGTCAATTGGATGAATGAATGTCAGGCAGCATTTGACAAAATTAAGGAGTAATTGGCCAGTCCACCTGTGTTGGTTCCGCTAGAGCTGGGAAGACCCTTGATCCTTTATCTGATAGTGTTGGATTATTCTTTTGGCTGTGTACTGGGGCAGCATGATGTTACGAGAAAGAAAGAGCAGGCAATTTACTACCTCAGCAAGAAGTTCACATCTTACGAGGTAAAATACACTCAGCTTGAGAAGACGTGTTGTGCATTGACCTGGGTTGCGCAGAAATTGAAATATTACTTGTTAGCATATACCACTTATCTCATCTCCCGGTTGGATCCATTGAAGTATATTTTTCAAAAGCCCATGCCCGCAGGGAGGCTCGCAAAGTGGCAAATCCTACTCACAAAATTTGATATTATATATGTGACCTGCACTGCGATGAAAGCACAAGCAGTGGCAGATCATTTAGCTGAGAATCCAGTTGATGATGAATATGAACCTTTGAAGACATATTTCCCGGATGAGGAAACAATGCATATTGAGGAGTCGGAATTAGATGAAAAACCTGGGTGGAAGTTGTTTTTTGATGGAGCTTCCAATAACAAATGCGTTGGGATAGGAGCGGTACTTATTTCCGAGACAGGGCAGCATTACCCTGTTACAGCTCAGCTTCGCTTCTATTGCACCAATAATATGGCTGAATATGAGGCACGTATCTTGGGTTTGAGGATGGCTATAGACATGGGTGTACAAGAGATTTTGGTCATGGGAGACTCGGATCTTTTGGTACACCAAATTCAGGGAGAATGGGAGACACGAGACCTAAAGCTCATACCGTAACGGCAATGTTTGCATGAACTCTGTCAACGGTTTCAGTCAATAGACTTCAGACACATTCCAAGGATTCATAATGAAGTTGCTGATGCTTTGGCCACTTTGGCGTCAATGTTGCATCATCCAGATAAGGCTTATGTGGACCCATTGCAGATTCAGGTCCGAGATCAGCATGCCTATTGTAATATGGTAGAAGAAGAACTTGATGGTGAACCGTGGTTTCATGATATCAAAGAATACCTCAGAATGGGAGTATATCCGGCACAGGCCACATGGGATCAAAAGAAAGCTATTAGATGCTTGGCAAGCGGATTTTTTGTTAGTGGAGGGGTTTTGTACAAAAGAACACCAAATCTTGGTTTGTTGAGGTGCATGGATGTTAAACAAGCTACAACTAACATGACCGAGGTACATGCAGGAGTTTGTGGACCTTATATGAGTGGGTATGTATTGGCAAAGAAGATTTTCCGAGCAGGTTATTACTGGCTTACTATGGAACGAGATTGTATCAGTTTTGTGCGCAAGTGTCATCAATGCCAAGTACATGGAGATTTGATCTATTCTCCACCATCTGAGTTGCATACAATGTCGGCACCATGGCCCTTTGTTGCTTGGGGAATGGATGTCATTGGGCTGATCGAGCCATCAGCATCTAATGGGCATAAGTTTATTCTAGTAGCCATTAATTAATTCACTAAGTGGGTTGAGGCGAAAACTTTCAAATCGGTGACCGAGAAGGCAGTGGTCGATTTTGTGCATTCAAATATCATTTGCCGGTTAGGAATTTCGAAGGTGATTATCACAGATAATGGTGTCAATCTCAATAGTCATCTGATGGCGGAGACATGTCAGAAGTTTAAAATCACAAACCGCAATTCCACACCATATCATCCTAAGGCGAATGGAGAAGTCGAGGCAGCTAATAAGAACATCAAGAAAATACTTCGGAAAATGGTGCAAGGATCCAGGAAGTGACATGAGAAATTACCTTTTCCTTTGTTAGGTTATCACACTACTGTTCGCACTTCAGTAGGGGCGACTCCTTATTCATTGGTGTACGGTACGGAGGTAGTGATACCTGCAGAAGTTGAAATACCCTCCCTTCGGATTATTGCTGAAGCAGAAATTGATGATGATGAGTGGGTCAAAGCCCGTTTAGAACAATTGAGCTTGATTGATGAAAAGAGATTGGCAGTAGTATGTCATGAACAGTTGTACCAACAGAGAATGGCAAGGGCGTATAACAAGAAAGTGCGTCCACGAAAATTTAAAGTGTGGAAATTGGTGTTGAGACGTATCCTACCTCACTGGGCTGAAGCAAAAGGAAAGTTCGCCCCCAACTGGCAGGGGCCGTTTGTTGTAACACGAGTTTTGTCCAATGGTGCATTGTATCTAACAGATACGGAAGGGAAATGTGTAGAAATGGCTATCAACTATGATGCAGTCAAAAGATATTATGTATGATTTCTTTATTTTTAGGTACCTAATTGTATTTGGCATGTTTTGAGATTGAAATGATGAAGGCATTTTGTTCTACTATCCAAACACTTTATCCTTTGCTATCCCTTTGATCTTTATTCTATTTTCTTTCGTATCCGTCTTTCGGAATCAACAATAAAATTCAAGAACCTGAGCAAGGAAATTAATTGGAGAAACAGGAAAAAGATAGTGGAAAAAGAAAAGAAAAGAAAAAAAAAGAGAAAGAAAAAGAAAAGAGAAAAAGAAAAGAAAAGAAAGAAAAGAAAAGAAAAGAAAAGAAAAAGAAGAAAAGAAAGAAAAGAAATGAAAAAGAAAAGAAGAATGGAAGAAAAGAAACATCGCAACAATGAAGCGATTTTATGGCCTGAACTACGTTTGACTTGATCCCGAAAGGGTACGTAGACAGCCTCACTGAGGTTCAGTCACAACAAAAGAAAAATCTAAGAATCCCCAAGAAGGAAACTGGGATAGAAGTTATGGTTGTTGCAGAAATATGATTCTGAAAGTTGTAATTTTAAACCCACGTTAAAATATTTTGAGCCTTTATACCTTTCTTTCTAAAACCTATCCAAAAGCCACATTACGGTCCAAAGAAAGACTTTCTGATCAATTTTAAGAAATTTCAATACGAGCAGGTGAGGTGATTCATGTTGTGGACAACACTCTGGTACCAGAAGAAAAAATGATAAAATGAGAGTCTTATTGGTGAAAACCCTCACGGGTACCATAAGGCGAAGTGAGTTTGAGAGATATTGAAAATGAGAGTCTTATTGGTGAAAACCCTCACGGGCACCGTAAGGAGAAATGAGTTAGAGAGATATTAAAAATGAGAGAGTCCTATTGGTGAAAACCCTCACGGGAACCGTAAGGCGAAAGTGAGTTTTTCATGTGGGCAAGTGAAGGAAGTCTGTGGTTGAAAGATGTTTGAAACATGGCAAGACAAGCAAGGTTTGGGTTTTGGCGAAAGTTGGATTGTGAAAGTATGGAACAACAAATGTGGCAATTGACAGCTGATTGGTGGGACAGACTAGGCTGGTTAATCCAAATGCATGGCATGATCAATGGAATCAGCCTTTCCACTCAGATAAGCCCTATCCTTTTCCTCTTCATTACAACTCATTCATTTTCAGAGTCTTTCTATCCTCAAAACCTTCGAGGTCATTGCATTTCATTCTCTTGAAGTCTTTCTATAAGACGTTTAAGTGTCAGTTCAATTCAGAAACAAAAAAAAAGGATGTCAAGGCTAACTACCAGCTTTCCAGTTGTATGGCATGACGAGATTGGGACATATCAAAAGAAAGCAAAGCATAAAGGACCAATGGAAATCCCATCAGTAGGGTAATCCGATAAGTGTGAGGGAGAAGCAAAGTTTCACAAGAAGGAAATAGAAACACCAAAATGGTAATACGAGGTAAAACATTTTGGTCATCAAGATCAGAGGGTTGAAAGTTAGTCGGGAAGTCATGGCAAGTCAAAGCAAGTCCAAAGAAGGAAGTCAGAGCAAAGTCAGAAGCAGGAGCATGGCCAACAAGAATGTTAGCAGCTAACCACCATTTTATATTAACAAATCTTTCTTTGATTAAAACAGGGGCAGAAAGAATTTTTCTTTGTAAGCAGGAGTCCACCTGGATAACAAGGGAATAATTTTCCAAATTCAGGGAATACTTTCCAAAGTTAGCAAGCAGGAGCCCACCTGAAGAATAAGGGAATACATTTCAAACACAGCAGTCAGGCACCCAACTGAAGAACAAGGAAAGTATGATGCAAGTCTTATCTTTCAAGTTTAATACTCGGTAACACAAAGCGTCCAGTTATCAAACTGGGGCCGAAAATTTTCCTCGTTTTGTATGTTTGTTGCAAGCAGGAACCCACCTGAAGAATAACGGAATATCTTTCAAATTCAGAAAGCAGGAGCCCACCTGAAGAACAAGGGAATATCTTTCAAATTCAGAAAGCAGGAGCCCACCTGAAGAATAAGGGAATATCTTTCAAAATTCAGCAAGCAGGAGCCTACCTGAAAAACAAGAGAATATCTTTTCAAATGCAGCAAGCAGGCACCCACCTGGAAAACAAGGGAAGTATAATCCAAATTTTAGCCTTTAAATTTTAATCTCTGATCACATGATATGCCCAGTCAACAGACTGGGGCAGAAAAATTTTCTTTGTTTGTCTATTTTATTGCAATTAGGCACCCACCTGGAGAACAAGGGAATACTTTTTCAAAGCAATCACAATCAGGAGCCCACCTGGAGAACAAGGGAATACTTCTTCAAGCATCGCAATCAGGAGCCCACCTGGAGAACAAGGGAATACTTTTTCAAGCATTGCAAGCAGGAGCCCACCTGAAGAACAAGGGAATACATTTTCAAGCATCGCAATCAGGAACCCATCTGAAGAATGGACACATATTTCAAATTATAATAGCCAAGCAACATCAAGAGAAATGGAAGAACATCATCAAGGCAACAACAAGAGTTTCATTGGAAGAACACAAGATACGAGTTCGAGACAACACAAGAGCAAGTTTAAAGATATAGATAGGATCTTTTGTAATTCCTAGATCATAGCTTAGGCTAGCTTCTTTTTATCTTGACGGTGTAATAAGGAGGTCAGCGAGCAGTAACAGCAGCTATAGCAGTGAAATCACAGCTCCTGGTAGTCCCGGCTACCAAACATTCCTGAACTACACTGACCTGATTCCCGTTTAGCCCGGGATATGTAGGCAGCCTCTGAAGCAGGGTGCGGTCAACTCTTTCAAAATGCTTCATACGGAATATGCGAACAGGCAAAAACAGGGTGTGAGCACGTGATTTTTGACCTAAATAAATTGTTCCCAAAAATTAAAACAAAATAATTTTTTTATTTTATTTTTTATAATTTTTGTGCATTTTGGTGTCATTTTCTGATTATTGCTGCATTTTATTTGTGCATGATAATTCATATAAAATACAAAAATATGCATTTGCATTTAGGTTTTAACTTCATGTGTTAGTATTAATTAGGGATTAATTTATTTTAGAATAGGATATGAAGAAAATGACAAAACATAGTTCACTTTAGCATTTTATTGTTTTAATCAGAAATTGCTACAAAATAATTTTAAAAAATAATTTTAGGCCATTAATTAGTTTAGTTTAAAGTTTTATTTTTATTTTTTGCATATTTATAAAATTCAGAAAATACAATACAAAATGATAAAATGGAAAATACAAAAAATGAAAACAAAGCAAAAGAATTAAAAGGAAAACAAAGAGGAATAAATAAAGAAGAAATGGACTGCCCGGCTCTTTGTGCCAAATTAAGCAAAAAAAAAAACCAAGCCCAAACGGATTACCCACACTAGCCCAACCCAATTCTGCCCGGTCCAGCATGTTTAAGTTTCAAAACAACGTCGTTTAAGGCGATTTAATCCTGACCATCCGTATCATCTAATCCATGGGCATAGATTAATTCGTCATTTTTGATTAAAAAAAAAAGGGGCATTAAAAATTTTTAACCCTAAAAACATATTCTTCATTATCGCCTCTCTTCCTCCGCCCCTCACTGAACCTCGCCGGAACCCTCACCGGCGGGAAACACGACTAACACCAATGACCACCAAATTAACACCACAAGATCCTCTCCCCTTCCTCTTCTCACCCCTGTAGCTAGTTTCCTTCGAATCTTACCCTAGCTCCTCGAATAACACTATTTCTTTCGCCGGAACCCTACTGCCGGCGAACAATACCTACTCCAATGGCCTCCAAAATAACATCCTAGGATCGTCTAAGCCTCCTCTACCCAACCCACATACTCATTTTCTTCGAATCTGCCCGGAGTTGCTCAAATATGAATTTTTAAATTTCTGGCCAAGAACCCTAACTCAATTCTTGGGGATTCTTGACCGTAATATCCCTAATTATCTATTTTTCTTTGGAAAACACACCATTAGGGATGTTACAGATCAAGAATCCTTAAGGATTCAAACAACCATAGTTGGCCAGAGTTCCTGTGCTAGTAAGTCATTTTTTTCATCCTTTAATTCCATTTTTCCTTTATTATTTTTGTTTTCTGATTTTACTTGCTGAAAATTCTGTTAAAATTGGACAAATTAGTGATGCATGTTCTTAGGATAACTGCCATTCTGTCATAAAATTTGATTGTCTTAATCACTTTTAATTAGTCAACTTATTAGGTGTCAATTTAGGGTTAATGAGCAATTAATTAGATTTTTGGTTTATAGTCTGTTCGTTGGCAGTATGATTAAGGATTAGTTGAAATTTCAGTAATTAATTTCATGTTAATTATGTCGTTTAGGGGTTGATTGATTAATTGATTAGTTTGGTAGTATTGAGTTTTAAAGGCATTTAGCCTATTTGGATATAGCTGATGGGGTAAACAAGGGTAGTAATTCTAAGAGTAAAGTAGGGACATTTTTGGTATATAAAATGGGTTAATAGTAATAACAGCATGATTTCAGGGGTAATATGGGCATGGAAAAGGGTAGTTTACTCAGGTTTGGTAAATTCTAAAATGAAGTAGGGGTAGTTCAGGAATTGTTAGGGGTATAGAACATTCTAGAATGGACTCTAGTGTAGATTTTAGCTAAATAGGTGCACTTACTTGTGAAACAAGTCAATAATAGGGAGGTACAAATAGAAATAAATAGGGACTAATGTGTAAAAAAGTAAAATCTGAAATTTCCTCCAATTACATCTATAAATAGGCAGTCCCTTTACTTGTTAAAGAGTTATTTTTTTTTTGAACCTCCAGATTTTTCCCTCCCTAATTTCCTCTACAACTTTGAAATCAGATGCTTCAAAATTTAAAAATAAAAAAACTCCAAAAGCAATCACTGTTCCATTGATATTCAAATCAGGAACAGCTCATTTGCTCTATTTCTACCTGGATTTTAGTTGTTCAAAACCTCTTGAAGTCATCTAGTTAATTGATTGGATCAAACTTGCATTCCTGCTGAGATTTTAAAGTCACTTAAACTGTTGATTCAATTTTTAAAGTCGTTTGCTGTTGACTGAGTATCGTTACTGCTCTTGTTGATTTATCCTTCTTCATTTCTGAAAATTTCAGGTACATACTGCAAGCTCTCCTGTAATCTCAGGATTCAAAATATGGAATAAATGCATTTTGGATACTGTTTCAGCCTCCTATGTCTCTCCTATGCTTAATTTGAATTTTTAAAATTCTGTCTGTAGAAAATTGTGTAGATATGGATTGTTTAGTTAATGTCATTTGTGATTTAAAGCTATAGAGAACTGTTGAGTGGACTGTTATTCATAGACTATTTAAAAGTTACAAACTGTGAAAATTAGAGATTAGTGTAGATAATCTCGTATGAATTGGTGAAGAATTAGTATGAATGTGTTGTTTGGGGATTAAGAATGATAAACGTAACTGCTTGATCCATTTCCTATTTCTGTTTCACATACATATGGCCGTTAATTAACGTATGGTTTATATAAAGTTAGAATTTATAATTGGGTAATCAAATTGCTGTATCAGAATAAGGATTAGTTAATTAACTTAAATTGTTCAAGCTAAAATGATTTTTGTGTTGGTCAAATGGTAGTTGGCTTTCAACTCTGAGTAATTAAACGGACTCATCTCTAAAGTTTTTATACTCATCTCTAGTAGTAAAAATAATTAGAATGATTTTAAGTCCAAAATTAGCTTCTATCATTTTAGAAAAATATCTCAGTTCCTGATGTATATCACGTGAGATTATAGCTTTAGTCAGCTATGAATTTGGGTTACGACGCGGGCCTTGGTTCTGGACTCAACGTGAGGCCCGCTGCCTTGTAAATCGATTAATGCATTTGGGCCCGGGCTGATGAGTAGTCCATTTCTAAATACAATTGAGCCTCAGAAATTATAGATACAAAGAAAACAAGTTTGCTATAATTCAAAATTCTTTTACAAATTAAATCAGAAATATGGGAAATTAATCCATAAATATAAAATTGGGTTTTGAGTTAGGTAGCGGGTTCAAGCTAAAAGGTTTTACCCTTTTGTTTAAATTCGGACTTGAATTCGAGGCCCGAATTTATATTCGTGAATTAATTGACCTTTAGAGACGAACAAATAGAGAATTTTAGATTGCTTTAAATTGGCCTTTAATAATAAAAATGAGACGCGCCTCGCCAAATCAAATACATAATTGTGGGGCACTCATCAATTACTTAATTCAAAAGTACTTAGTATTCGGGACGGGTCGTTTAGCAAATTTCACGGCCTTCCCAAAAGATAACACGCGTTAGTCATTTTAAGCGTGATTTTTAATAATCTTACCTTTCTTATACGGGTGTGCATTTCATGCGACCCAAATCCAAATCCGAAAATATTAAATAAGAATGTGTCGAGGATCCGGGTGCATTTCATGTGACGTGATCCAAAAATACATTCTTGAACGACGTTCACTTTCTTAAATAAAATAATAATTGACAAAAGCGGTAAATAACTTTAAAATTGCATTGTGGGTTAACATGTATAAAAATCAAATTTTAGCCAAATATAGCAGTTGAGTGACCGTGCTAAAACCACGGAACTCGGGAGTGCCTAACACCTTCTCTCGGGTTAACATGATTCCTTACCCGGATTTCTGGTTCGCGACTGTTAAACAGAGTCAAACACTTTCCTCGATTTGGGATTCAAGCCGGTGACTTGGGACACCATAAATCTCCCAAGTGGCGACTCTAAATTTTAAATAAAACGAAAACTCCTTTTTATTATACCCTTCGCCGGGATATAGTAAAGCTTCGTAAAAAGGAGGTGTGACAGTCCTTAATACTTGAGCTATCAGTGGAGTTGATATAAGATTATTTTGCAATGTTTGTTCATTGTTAGCATTTGTTGGTATGTATTGGGATTCATAAGAATGCAGTTTAGCTCATCAATAAAGATTGTTATAAACAGATAATTTTGTCATTCCATTTATTCACTATTATATGTATGTATGACCAATGCATTGATGAGCAATAACCCGAAACCTCTGAAGAAAATTATTTAACTGAGTTTATTCCTTTTTCTTTAAACTCAAGCTTTCCTAACTAATATATTAGAAAGGATGTTGAAAGAAGTTGGTATAGTTTATTTCTGCCAATAGTATTTTAAACTTTGACTTTGTTCCTTAGGCTAAGTGTCTTTGGATTGTAATATTGATAAATACATTCCTTCTGTTTGCCTCTCATCTAAGAAAGATTGCCATTTTTTTGTGTCCTTCCCATGGAGATTATTTGAATATTTTGAGATTCATTGCTTCGTTGTCATTGATGAACTAAAATCTCATTTCCTCACTGTATCCACTAGTTTCGTATTTTTCGATCATGGTTATTTCCTTTTCTTCTTTCACTTTACTAGTTTCTTATTAGCTAAGCTTGACTATATTGTTGCTACTTCAGAACATGTTGTTCAGTTTAGCAACAATGACCGCCTCATTATTTAATAAACTTTTATAGTTGATCTTTGAAGTTTTTCTCCCTGGATATTTTTGATTAATTTTTACAGCTTTTGAAAACTCACATACAAGTGAAGATGCTTGGTTGAAGACTTCGTACAAGTTAACAAGTTAGATTATCATTTTGGTAGGACTGTTAGATAAAAGGTTACCGCATTTTCGAAGGGTTTAGTTTTTTCTAAGGCAAAGTTTTATGTTTATTTTTTTTTACTTTGGACGCTAATTTTTTTTCTTACCCTGGTCGTACAATGATACTAATGAGATATTAATACAATACTTGTAATTAATTATATGTATGAAATTCCAATATTTATTGAATTTTGTTGACCATTTAATTGATCTTCTGTATTATTAATTTTATAATATTTAGTATAACAGGACAAAAAAATCATATATTTATTGTGTTCTATACATCACTTTTTGGACCAAATTTAGTCACTATAGACATTAGGGACCACCTGATACCTTTGATTAAGGTGCTTAGGGACCAGAAATATGGTCTCTAGAATGTGTTTTAGGGATCAGAAGGTCGCCGGTCTTTAAAATATTTAGGGACCAGTGTAGAAACCTCGTCTTTATTGACCTTTAGCGGCGGAGGCAATTGATCACGCCTAATGTATATCCTCTAAATAGGATTCTGCGGACGTTGCAAATAAAACCCAAGTATTAAGCTCAAGGTCGAATCCAC
>MU690083.1:0-13022 GCA_026770625.1 Nicotiana glauca
ATTGGAGGTGTTTACATGTTTTCTGGCTTCACAACTTGAACTTTTATATAAATCCATGATTTCCCCCGCACTTATTGAATATTGCTATTTGACCTCTAGTGAGTGTCAAAATTGGCCATCTCGTCTCTACCCCTTCGGGATTAGGCGGTATACTCACTGAGTACACGTTGATTATGTACTCATACTACACTTCTGTGCATTTTTGTTGCATAGGTGCTTGATGCATTAGCGGCCTACTGGGCGCAGAAACACGGACGATTCGGGGACTAGGTGAGTTGCAGTATGCAGGGCGGCCCGTAGCTCTTTAAAGTCCTTTCTAGTAACTGTATTTCTTTTATGTCCATTGTATTCCGGATGGATGCTGTGTTGTATTTTATGTCTTTATCAGTAGTCGCTCATGCACTTGTGACACCGGATTTCTGGGAGGGTTTACAACGGATTTGTTCTAACCGTTATTATTTAAATTTGAATTCTAGTAGTGAATTTTTATTTATAAAAATGGAAGGAAAAACCCTAGATTTTCAAAAGTATTAAAAGATGANTCGATTCAACACTTATTGTTTTCTGACTCGGTTAAGTTTGGATATCAACTTCAATCTTCTGTTTTGATAGTTTGTAGTCAACTTTGTTTGGGTCTAACTAATCTTAATTTGTTGTTAGTTAATCAGAATTGCCATTAGTTCATTAGTTAGTCTTAGTGAATTTAGGTTTAGTTTAAGCGGACTGGATATAGCTGATAGGTTAGTTAGTAATTTCAGGGGGAAAGTAAGGGTATTTTGGGCATTGAAAATGGCCCAGTTTGTTAAGGGTAGTAATTTCAAGACCCAAGCAAGGGTATTATAGGAATTTCATAGCTAAAAGAATTACCTAGGGCCTTCTAGAAGGGGGCCTTAGTGTAAGTTTTCTGCGTTTTTATGTTGTAACTTGGGTAACAAGTCATAAAATTAGGGTCTAATAGCCAAATTATGAAATAAAAAAAGGGGGGAAATAGGAGAATGCTTCCAGAATATTCTGCCTCATTCCTTGCCTATAAAAGGCACCTTTAATGCCTTCTTTTACTGGTTTAGAAGCTCTGAAATTCCAAATTCCTTCCAGCTTATAATTCTCTCCCAAAATCCTCCTCTTAGAAGCTGAAATCTCCCATTTTGAATTTCAAATTAAAATACAATTCAAATCTGAATTCCAGTAGCAAAAACATTCATTTTTAGATCTAAATTTTCCAGAAAAAACAAAAAAAAAATTGAAAACTTACAAAAATCCTCAAAAATATTGTTCTATTATAAACCTTAGGCTAATTTTGATATTTTAGTAGATGATTCACATCATTTAACTCAATACTTAGTTGCTGAAGTGTTCTGAATCTTCCTGGGAGTTTGTTGGATGCATCTGGGGTTATATCAAGTCAAATTAGAGTCCTCTATGCTCATTGTGATGGCCTACTGTGTTTTCTATTAAATATCAATTGCTGGGTTGGTTGACATTTGCTCCAGAACTCAAAATCTATCCAAATTGCTGTTGTATACTGTTGCTACTTAGCTGACTTCGGTTCCCTTTCATTTTGCCCAATTCCAGGTACATTATTAGCTCTAATGATGTGGAGTATCATTTGATGTACATGAGTAATTATGGAATCAAATATTGAAGCCTTGCACACATGAATTTGCATGTGTTTTCATTATTACTCTAATGTGTAGCTATAGCTTAGCTTAAACAAATATATACTTGTGTTAAATAGGGCTATTTGTATTAATTGGGACTGCTCAAACTTACTTTTGTAGTTACAACGGACTGATTGGACTGTTAGCTTGGTTAATTTCTGTTAGTTACTCCCTACATCTATTAATTAGCTGTAAATGAGTATTTTAGGGACTATCTAGGGTTGTGCTGAATTTAAAAGAAAATGCCATGCTCAATAATATTACACAGTAGAGTTGTATGTTTTCAGGATTAATTCGTTTCCAGTAGATAATGTGAAACTGTGAGAAGATAGCATGAAAATTGGTTGTAGCATTGGTCCTAATAGGAATTAGATTGCAAACAGCTCATATGCTTTCACTGGTACAGGATCGGTGTCCATATGTTCACAATCTCACTGTTAATGCAAATTGTTTAAGAATTAAGGTTCAAAATTAGAGGTTAAAAATCATACTGCTAAATGACTATGGATATAGTGTATGGCTCGTATATTCGATCTTGGGTGAATGTGATTGCTAGAAGAACAAACTGAAAATAAAAACAAAAACCAAAAAAAAGGTGAAGCCTGCACGGCCTCAATAATGGCCACGCATGGGCTCCTGTCATTTGGGCTGTGAAAGCAGCACACAGTTGGCCTAATTGCTCCAATAGCCAACCTGACACTTGGGCCGAACTTTCAAGGCCCAAAAGTTTGTCATAAATCAAAACCCTTTTAAAAGTATATTAGGAACATGGGGAATTGATTCGCAAATATAAATTTAGGCTTCAAATTAGGTGGCGAGTTCAAATTAAAAGGGTCCTCCCTTTTGTTTGAATTCGGACTTGAATTTGAGGTTTGAATCTACAGATGTAAATTAATTAACCCTTTAGAGAAAAATAATAAATAAAAAAATCATAGTTGCTTTAGGTTGGCCTTTAATAAAAAATGAGATGAGCCTCTCCAAACAAACCCATAAATTGTGGGGCCCTCATTAATTGTCTATATAAAAATACTTAGAACTTGGAGCGTGTCGTTTAGCGAATTTCACGGCCTCCCACAAAGTTAAAAAGATGTTAGTCACTTTAGGCGCACTTTTAATAATCTTACCTCTTTAAATACGGGTGTGCATTTCATGCAACCCAAATCCAAATCTAAAAACGTTGAATAAGAATGTGTCGAGGATCCGGGTGCATTTCATGTGACGTGATCTGAAAATATGTTTTTAAACGACGTTCACTTTCTTAAAAATTAACCAAAAGCGGTAAATAATGTTAAAAAGCACATAAGTTGGAACATGTATAAAAATTAGATTTTAGCCATTTATAATAATTTAAGCGACCGTGCTAGAACTACGGGATCCGGGGATGCCTAACACCTTCCCTCGGGTCAACAGAATTCCTTATTCAAAATTTCTGGTTCGCAGACTCCAACTGGGAAGTCGAAATTTTCCTCGATTAGGGATTCAAATTAAACCGGTGACTTGGGACACCAAAAGCCAATCCTATCCCAAGTGGCGACTCTAAAAATAAATAAAGAATCCCATTTCGAATAATGTCACTTTAAATGGAAAAACTCCCTTATACATTTATCCTTCAGGTTATGTGTGTAAAAAAGGAGGTGTGACAGCTCTGGCGACTCTGCTGGGGAAACGAACCCAGAATTTCTATTCAGGATTCAAGAATTTGAGCTTAGTATAATTGTTATATTTGGCTTTATCTGATTTCTTCTACATATTCAATGTTATATGTGCTAAATATTTTACCGCTTTGATATTTGTTGGAATTGTATATAAAATGTCGCGAATCCCTTCCTCTCTCTGAGTCTTCTACATCATGGAGAAGGGTGCACTTCGTGTAGCTTCCTTCTGTTTAGAGTCTTTCCCAATGTAGAACGAGGTTGGATAAGTTGCTAAGCCGGCGGAGCTTCTGTATCCCCGGTACGCTGCCTCCCCCTCGGCTCGAGTTGTCCGCTCGGGTAAGCCAGGTCTAGACCAATAAACCTAGGGTTTAAACCTAGAAGAAAAAAACCTCATGTCGGATCCTTGTAGGACGTTTGTTTGCATCATGTGCATTTGACTTAGGGGACTCAAAACAGGAGTTGGGTCCGTCTAGGACAGGTGACCTGAAATGAATTGACCATCCTGATGCATCTTACGTGCTACTTGCGCATTTATTTGCTCGGCTTTTCATGTTGACCGGCTTGTCTAAATGAGTGAAAATTGAGAAAAATAAACAGTGTGAGGACTAAGTGAGGGTAACCATTTGTCTCGAAAAACCTAATGCTCAAATAGTACCGAAATGCTGCCGGACTTTTAAAAATGAAAAAAAAAACATTGAAAAAAAAATATAGAAATAAAATTGTTGTTCAAAATAGTTTTGATTTTGGCAAATCTGATCGAACTACGCGGGTCTGATTCTCACCGAATGTGAGATACATACGCAAACCTCATCGGTTCCGACCCCAATTTTCAAAAATCCAAAAATATTTTCCTTTAGTTCCTTCTTTAAAAATCTTTCCTTAGAAAATTCAAAAAAGGGTAAAAGTAGTTTTCTAAACTCAAAAAAAAACAATATTTTCCTTTAAAAGTCTCTCTTTTGAAACTTAAGAGGTTACATCCAAAATCCAAAATATTTTCTTTCTTCCTTCGAAAAAGAGAAGACAAATGAAAATTCAAACAAAAAATATATATTTTCTTTTTACTTTTGAAATTTCCGAAGTCAAAAAAAATTCCCTTTCTTCTTTTAAAATATTTTTAGAAAATTCAAAAATAAATCATCAAAAAAAAATCAAAAATATTTTTCTTTTGCCTTAAAGCTTAATGGTCTAAATTTTATAAAATAAAATTAAAAAAAAAAAGAGTTAGTTTACTCAATTCCCAAATCGGTCCGAACTACGCTGGTTTGATTCTCACCGGATGTGAGATACGTAGGCAACCCTTGTCGGGTCCAACCTCCCCTTTGCAAAAATAGCCCCAAAAATGTCAAAATTTTAATTTTTTGTCAAAATAAATCGGCCCGAACTACGCTGGTTTGATTCTCACCGGATGTGAGATACCTAGGCAACCCTTATCGGATCCAACCTCGCTTTTGCAAAAATAGCCTAAAAATATCAAAATTTTAATTTTTGTCGTAAATAAGTCAGGTGATGCCATTCTTATTTTAAAATAAGTCGAATGTCCCCAAAAGGGCGCCGGAAGGCTGTTTTTGCAAGAACAGCCACCTTGAGTCATTTTTAATGGTTTACGGGCGTAGCCTTAAAATCTTCCTCCCAGAAATGCTGAAAGGTCGTATCTGCAAAACCAAGTCTTTGTTTGCTTAAATAAAATATGTTTGCTCAAAAATCCAAAACATTTTCATAAAAGTCCCTCTTTCGAAAATTAAGAGGTAACTTTCAAAATTCAAAAAAAAAAAACAAAAAATTCTTCCTTGTTAGAATAAGAGAAAATAAATGGAAACAAAAAATATTTCTTTTACTTCTAAAATTCCCAAAGTTCCAATAAAAAGAAAAAGATTTTTTAGAAGTATTTCTTTCAAAAATAAAAAGACAAATCAAAATAAAAAATATTTCCCTTAAAGAATTTCTTTCAAAATTCATTTACTAACCATCGTTTTTGCTTTGATTTATTTAGTTATTTATTTTTCCTCTTTTTTCCTGCATTCTATGTTCCTTTTTTTCTATGATTTCCTTGGTGAATCTAATATTCTTTCCTTTGTCTTTTTATTATCTTGAGCCGAGGGTCTTTCGAAAACAGCCTCTCTACCCCTACGGGGTAGGGGTAAGGTCTGCGTACACACTACCCTCCCCAGACCCACTTGTGGGATTTTATTAGGTTGTTGTTGTTGTTGTTGTTGTTGTCATTTCTTTCAAAAATACTATTAAAAAAAAAAGAGTTAGCTTATTTACCTTATTTTTGCATTAATTTGCAAGAACTACGCTTGGTCTGATTCATGCGAGGCCATGATACGTAGGAAATCTACATAAGATTCGACCGTAATCCTAGGAAAAAGAAAAAAAAAGAAATACAAGGGAAATAAATAAAGGGAAAACCAGAAAAAGAAACACGAAGGAAGAAAATAAGGCATTGAGAGAAAAAAAAAATGTGGCCAAAGAAAAGAAAAAGCAGAAAATGGAAAGAAAAAGAGAGAAAACAAAACAAAAAAAGAAAGAAAGAAAAGGAACAAGAGAAAAGTCGGGATGACGCATGCAGCCGAAGCAAACATGTAGATATTCATTTAATTGTATAGGTGCATCACACTCCAATGTGCGGTTACCTATCTGTTATTTGTCTCATACTAACCATTGTTGCTGTCATTCCCAGCTGAGCTTTTTAGAAACAGCGGTTGGTTTGTGGTAAGCTGGCCTCGCATCGATACTTCACCAGATCCAAAGGAAATACAGAGATGTCATCTAAAATGACTCTGCCTGCAATCCCCATACCCGAAGACAACCCCATCTCGAGGGTCCCGGCCTCTGAATCCCTTACAGCTGAAGAAAATCGGATCCTGCGCCTGCGATTGATGGAAATGTAGGATGCTTGGAACAACGGAAAGGAACCCTCAAGCACTATCCCCGGTTTCCCGGAGTTATTCCCTAGATCTGGAGGGGTTACCGCTGTCCCCATCAGCCGCCCAAATATTCCTCTGGGGCAACATACTATGACTGCTAACTTCTTTGGAACACCCTTTGAGGCTCACCCCCAAGTGTTCCCATCCGGGATTGCTCCCAACATCTTCACGGCTTCACCATCCTCCGCAACAACACAACTATCACTACCAAAGCATGCTTTTGACCCCTCGGTCTTCACATTCCAAAATCACGTCTTCCAGGCTGACCCTCCTTATTATCCTCAATACACCTACTCTCAGCCACCATATGAGCTTACACCGGGGCAGGACAAGACCCCCAAGGCCCCAGAGCAGAATGAGATGGCAAAGAGAATGAGAAGCCTCGAACAAAGCTTGAAAAATATGCAAGGCTTGAGCAGGCAGAAGAGCGTCTCCTATACAGACCTATGTATGTTCTCGCATGTACACTTGCCGTCAAGGTTCAAAACACAAAAATTTGAAAATTACGACGGGCACGGTGACCCCATTGCTCACCTGAAAAAGTACTGCAATCAGTTACAGGGTGTCGGTGGCAAAGAAGAACTGTTGATGGCATATTTGGGGAAAGCTTGATTGGTATCGCTTCAGAGTGGTATATGGATGAGGATGTCTCACGTTGGCATATTTGGGATGATCTCACTCGAGATTTTGTTCGACAATTTTAGTACAACATAGACATTGCACCAGACAAGAATTCCTTGGCAAATCTAAAGAAAAAGCCCTCAGAAAGTTTTCGCGAATATGCAATTAAGTGGAGCGAATAGGCGG
The DNA here is from genome assembly GCA_026770625.1 of Nicotiana glauca. NCBI lineage: Eukaryota > Viridiplantae > Streptophyta > Magnoliopsida > Solanales > Solanaceae > Nicotiana > Nicotiana glauca. The sequence continues at coordinate 7,048 of MU690083.1, forward strand.
CAAGGGCGAAGCCTCCAATGGATGAGGTGGAAATGGTCACTGTTTTCCTGCAGGCCCAGGAAGCAGACTACTTTTCAAAATATGATGTCCGCCATGGGTAAGCCTTTCGCATAGGCAATAAAAATCGGAGAAATGGTGGAAAATGGGCTAAAAACGGGCAGAATCTTGAGCCAGTCGGCCATAAGAGCAACCTCCCAAGCCATCCAAGGCGGGTCTGGAGGAATGGCCAAGGGCAAAAATAAAGAAGAAACAGTGATGGCAGCAACGGGAGGAAGAAGGTACCGGGCTCCTAGACCGGTGTTCTCAGAAAGAGCCCCTCAACACTATTACCCTCACACATATGTGACTTATGCTCCTCCACCTTATGCGGTCATGAGTGCTCAACCTTTCGGCCGACCGCAGCCACATGCCAACAGAAATCAACCTCTGATCCCAAGAAATCAGCCTCCCCACCAAAATCACTATAATCCTCAACCTCCGCAAAATAACTTCTATCCTCAGGAACCACCCAAGAGACCAAACTTTACACCAATCGGTGAATCTTATTCTAGTCTATTCCCGAAACTTGTCCAAATGGGTCTACTGCAGCCGGTCCCTCAGAACAGACACAACCCGGCATCGCCTGCCTGCAGAGCTGGTGTCAGGTGTGCATACCATTCAGGAGCAGAAATCCATCATACAAATGACTGTTGGACTCTGAAACAAGTAGTGGAGGACTTAATAGAGCAAGGGAAAATTGTGTTGAGGGATGAGGATGTCCCAAATATGACCAATAATCTGCTGCCCGCTCATAACAACAGGCCAGTAATCGGGATGATTTGTGAAGATAGGGAGTTTGATCTAGCCTTAAAAGCTATAATTGCTATTGATGATGCGGAAAGAAAGCCAAAGGTAGCCTCGAAGCAAGAGGAAGGGGAAAAGAAAAACAAAGTCACCAAGGCAGAACCAGAAAAGAAAATTGATTTGAAAAAAGGAACACAAATATACGGACCCAAGCAAGCGTATGTGGTACGGGGGACAATCAAACCACCTCGGCTGAGTGAGCCTGTGGTCCGTTATTGGACACATACCACAGAAGTCTTTGACGAACCCTGCTGCGGTACCATGGAATTATCATCAGACTGTGGTTACGTACAAGGGTAAAAAGATCTTGGGAGAGCTGTTAGAAAACCCCCATGTTGAGAAATATTCAAATGTAGAGGAGGTAAACAATTCCACTAGAAGGCTTTTCCCGCCTAAGAAGCCTGTGAGTGCTGAGGAAGTCAAGCCTAAGTACAGTAAAGAGGAAGATGATGAGATTTTCACGGCTGAAGAAATTGAGGAAAAACGTGGGGCAATGAGGAAAATGCTCTACAAAACCCACATGGTTCAGCCGGGAGAGGGCATTAGCACCGCTGAGGTGTTATACATGGGACCAAGCACCAAGATTCAAAACTGGAAGGCTACGCCATTCCCGATCAGGCAGGAGTCCCGGTAGACTAGCCCTGCCACTTTTTCTACATCCCGAGTTATTTCAAGGTGTAATTCGGATGTTTCTTTTAGTTTCTTGTCTTTAAATTCCTGAATTTGAACCCTGTTATCTTCAAAATTCCAAAAAAAAAATAAAATCAATATTTCATCGTTCATTTTTCTTTCTGATTTTGCTATTTTTCCCCTTCATTTCTTCTTTTTAGTTCTAATAATGCAGCTTTAAACAACATGACATGCTTGCGAACTTCATGCCTAGATCCCAAAACGCTGTCAGACTTCAAAATAATGAATCAAGAGTCAAAATGCAAAGAAGGTAACCTTGAGGAAATAAAACAAAGAAGTGGAACAATTGAAGGAAAATTGGTTCGCGGGTTGGAAAGGTCCATTACAGGAAAAGAGTGTGCCATACTCGGGGCACATTCGGGCAGTTGTATCAACAAAGAATAGCCCGCACTTATAACAAGAAAAGTTCATCCTAGGAATTTTGAGGTAGGACAACTCGTGCTGAGACGCAATCAATGCAGATACAGTCAAAAGGTATTATGTCTAGGACTCCTGGTTTGATGGCTTTTGTGTAATTGAGATGACGAAGGTTTCCTTCCCGCTACCCCAAACACTGTCGACGCCCCCCTTTTTCCCCACTTCTTTAAAAAGAAAGAAATTGGGTTTACGATATTATGGACAAAAAAACTCTTATTCCCTTTTGAGGAATTGGGTTATGGAATTTGAAGAGTCGCCACCAAATGATTATAGTGCATTATGATACTTTAAAGAGAAGAAGCGATTTTGAAAGAAAACCAGAGTTTGGGTAAGGGCTTGAGATTATCTCGAGGGGAAGGTGTTAGGCACCCCTCAAGATCCACTAGTGTGGTTCCCGGCCATGCTTTAATTGTGACTTTAAAAGGAAGTGAGAGAAAACAAGTAAAGCTTTGCACATAAGAATCACGAATAAGTTTCAAGTTTTGAAAAGGGTAAAGAAGACAGAAAGAGACAGTTTTTAGAAGAAAAAAAGGAATTAATTTGAAGAACAGAATTAAAGAAGACACTGCAAATAAAAGGAAAAGAAAGGGGGGTCCTAAGTTTATACAAAATATGGATCACATCAATGCAATACCCAGCAATCACTCCTCAAAAGAGGGGTCGCACGACATATTAGCGCACCGGTCATCATATGCATATTCTACCCTTCCCGCCCCGTAAAGGTTATTTAAACGTGTGGATTGGTCACGAGTGCTTATTGCGTGCTATTACCCGTTCCGTCCTATAAATCCTAGAGGGTATTTAGGAACACTATTCCTATAAGGCAAGGACTAGGCTGAACCCTTAGGTTTAAAGGTTAAAATACTAGACGACATACATAACAAATAGGACTTCACGTAAAGGAATCATACAAAAAGCAAATAAAAGGCTCAAGAAACCCTCCATAGATAGCATATGATTAGCACGTCTCAGTCACATTTAAGGTCTAAAATGAGAGTTTTAAAATAGGAATAATGAATATAGGTTTTGGTAGAAAGCAGAAGATTTGATCGAAATTTCAGAATTGTAAAAGAAATGGAGGTAAGTATATGGCAATTTAGGAATTAGTAAAGAACACTTTGAGACATGTTTTGAAAATATATAGTAGAAGTGTTAAAGATGCAGTACTCTATAAGTAAAAAATAGTGCGATTTTGGCCAGGAGAGGTTACCCAGTAGAAACCATAACAGAACAGATGCAAGATTATGTGATTATCTAAAAATAGGACAGAAGTTTAGAAGGAAAACAAAGCAGACTTCAGAGAGGCAAAAATGAGAAACAAGCTCGGACAGTTAAAAGAAGTTGGATAGTCTAAACCAGGTGAAAACATGATTAATCGATTTATTAGGTCCTAAAGCTTGCCTAGGCGTTATATACATTGCCTGATTGCAAAAGGGAAGTGAACATGCATATTTGATTTCCAGTTTTTAAGAGAAACTGTTAGCCAGACTTATGTTGTTAAATTAAAAAAAAACTAGCGGGCGTTCAAACAATTGCAACTCAGATGGAATAAAATCCTAAGTACATGATATCTAATGCACATGAAGGTCCTAAAACATGATATCTAAATGCTAGTGAGGATGCAGCAGCAATCTTTATAACAGTAGTTCGTTGGTTATTAACTAATTGTGATTATGAAGTGAGTATAATAACAAACTGAAAGTAAAAGAGCCAAAAACAGGATTTCTAATCATGTGAGATGCATGTCCTATGCAGGATGTCTATTGCACAAATAAATAAAGCCCTACAAACATGTTTTCTACCTGTATCCCTTAAACTAAGCATGCATAGTCCCCCCATTTCACTATAAACCCCAATCATTTGTTACAAATTATTACAAACCAAGATAATTAAATTACAGTAGTGAAAAAAAATAAGAAGTTATTCTATAGGGAGCCTTCAACCAGGCCCGAAATCTCCAACCTCACTTCTTTCGAGTTTCACAGCCTTTTACCAAGATTTGGGTGCGGCAAAGCTCTCTGAGGGCCCATTGGGGACCTTGTCCAATACCAGGCACCCAATCAAATCAACATTTGAACAAGTGCAAGTGTGGAATTACCGGCCTTGTGCATCAAAGTTCAGTGGGTACTCAAGGTACCCAAAGCAATGCTTACACGAAGGGGGTAGAACCTAAATTCTAGGAATAGTGAGATTGTGATAGGGTTTAAAGAAATTGAGTTAAAAACAGTTGAAAGATGATCCATATAGAACCAGTTTTGAAAGAAAACAACAGAAGAGTATGAGAGGAAGGTGAGTGAAACAATATTTGATTAGAGTATCACACAGTGTTCAGGGAATACAAACACAAACAGGGGCAGGGGACATGGGGACAAGTAACTCCTAGGTGAGAACACAATTACACATACACAGACATCAAAGAGAATCACTTTAGGGCTTTAAACACTCAAACAGGTTTCAACCAAAAGGGGTCAGGATTACATGCTGGTCATGTACTCCTAAGGGACAGGAGAGACATGCATTAATCAAAATCAGTAGACATGCTGAATTGGGAGAAGGGTAATCATATCAATGAACTAGCAAAGAGTCATGCTAATTGCAATGTAAACAGCGAAACCATAAGTAGAAGCATACAAGAAACAAGAGAAAGTGCAATACAAATAAAAACATGTTGCTTTGAAGCTGTAAATCAAATAGGAGACATACCAGTTGAAGGTAAGGTAATGCAGAGCAGTAGGGAGCAATAATATGTAGGGTGGTGAGCAATAGTGTGCAGAGAAGTGAGCAGCAATATTAGTGAAGTGAGCAGCAATAGCAGAGAACTGAGCAGTAAGTAGGCAGACCCAAGCAAGTAGCAATGTAGAGAGCAATAGAACAGTAAAGTAGACTAAAGCTCAGCCTGGGTTTCAAGCCAGTTGAGTAACCAGTAGTCACAAGGGAAGTGAGAGAGGTTATGTAGAAGCAAGAGAGAACACTAAGTATGTTTTTGTTTAAGAGAGAGTTCAGAATAATGAATTCTGTTCGTGTATGCTAAAGAGAGGGTAGAGTATTTATAGTTTTGAAAACCAATAAAGAATAGGGTAACAAATGCATAATTATAGAAACAATACCAATTGGAATCAATCACAGGACCTAATTCATTTTAATCGGGGAATCGTGATTTGAATGGGGGTACAGGTTATATCAGATAAAGGAAAGAATCAATTAGACGAATGATTACACCCTAGTAAGAGTAGTAAGGCATGTAGTATGTAATAAGGGCCAAATACATAATGCTTCAAGTAAGGAAAGCATATACTGAATATTTGAAAACATATTTAAGAGCACAAATATGGTAAAAATATAAATTAACTCTGAAAATTAGTCAAAGAATCACAAACGGACTAAAATCAGAGGGAATCAGTGCTAAGTATAGAGAGCATTTCACAAGTAAGGAAATAATTCAAAAATCAGTGTAAGAACTTCTAAGGAAAACACATACAAATAAGGGATTCGAAGAGATGCACAAAAATCAGTAGAATAACAGTTAGAACTGTAAAATACAATAGGCGTAAGAATCAGAGAACCCTAAGCAGGAAAATCACAGGTTTAGTAGAAGACCGGAACCCTAGTAAAACTTAAAGCATGGAACTCGGATTAACCAGAAAACCACACAAACAAAATCATAATCCAAACATAAACACATAATACAGGATTAAGCACATAATACTCAAAAAAGAAGCAGAAGATATAGTGATTTTGAAAGGGGTTCGGAAACCCTAGTTTTGAAAAGAAGAATAGAACGTTGAAAAACTTGAATTAATCGAAGAAATCGAGTAGTGAGTAGTGTAAAACACAATGAATAAGCTGAAAATCGTTTTTAAAAAAAACAGAGATTACGAGATTTAGGCAAAAATTATGGTTTTGCGATAAATCATTGAGGTAAGGAACCTGACAGTGAAACTCGTTAATAATGGCATACATAGTACCATCGGACTGAAAACCATCGGAGAGGAGGCCGGAGATAAGCCAAGCAAGGCTTCCAGTGA
>MU690084.1:17964-30967 GCA_026770625.1 Nicotiana glauca
TATATATATATATATATATATATATATATATATATATATATATACACACACATATATCAGTTTGTTCTCTTTTATAGGTGACACACACATACAGAAGTGAAAGCACGAATTGAGAGCAAAATAGTAAGGCATTTTGTGAGTAATTCTTGTGAGATTCAAGAATGTGATCCTGAAGTTATACAAAGCAAATTGAAGAACCAATTCCAAAAAGAGTTTTATGTGTGTTTTTTATTTCTAGTTTGAAGTGTAGTAGGCGTTTTGAGTTATACCTTTCATCTTTCTTAGAAGCAAATTTTACTTGGTACATGAGTTGTATTATTCAAGTGAATTAACTTGAAGTAGACGCAACAATTTGTGGTGTGTTGCTACAAGGGTTAGAGGTAATCCTTAGGTTTGCAAGAGTTTGTAAACTTTGTTATTGTCTCAGAGTTATAGTGAAGTTTTGGAAAAATCCTACTAGGTAGTAGGTTGTGATTTTTTCACCTTTTGAGCCTGGTATTTTGCATGTAAATATCCCTTGTATTCTTTACTTTCGGTATTATTTATTCTGCAACAGTAGTATAAGGAAAACATAGAAGAACCAAATCTTTCTATAATCTAGTACATACAAAAAATGGGCACCACAAAAATCACCCCTTCTTGTGTGGTATTGAAGTATAAAACATTAATATATAAATTTTCTCTAGGATATAATTTGGAATGACCGGAGAAGAAAACAAATCTTGGAACGAAGGAGCAAAAAAATTGGATAATATTTATCTCACATAAAGCTCTAGTTTTGGTAAAAACGAACATTTTGTCAATAAGGTATGTTAATTAAGAGAATTTAATTAGACTTTGATCTGATCCTCTAATCTTTGAGAAACTTGGTGAGAACGGGCTTTCCCATAAGCCCGATCGAACCATAGTTATCATAAAATGAAGGAAACGGGTGTGTTTGGTACGAAGGAAAATGTTTTCATGGAAAATGTTTTTTTAGAAAATGCTTTCATCGAAAATGAGTGGTTTTATCATTTATTTTTTCTTGTTTAGTTGGTAAGTAGAAAATATTTTCCGAAAAATATTTTCTATTGTTTGGTTAGAGAGTAGAAAGGTTGAGAAGGAGCTGCCTGGTTATTCCCATTTATATAGTATAGGAAATAGATAAAACGGAAAAGGATATGATATATCCCTCTACTTTGTTTTATTATTCAATCCTGTCCCCCGTTATACTTGCCGTCCAAATTTACCCTTGTCGTCCATCAAAGTTCTATATTTGCCCCTATTTTAACGGTCGGGACATGTGGCACATTCTGAATACGGAAAAGGGCCTGATATATCCCTATACTTTATTTTATTATTCAATCCTATCCATCATTATATTTTCCGTCCAAGTTTACCCATGCCCTCCATCAAAGTTCTATATTTGCCCTTATTTTAACGGCCGTGACATGTGACATATTTTAGGAGAAAGAACCAGTACAAAAATAATAAAACTCCAAACCGCCCTAGAACCCATGACCCGCATGCTCGTTTTTCCTCTCTTAATTTTTTTCCAAACTTCTCTTAAATAAAATTTTTTAATCTGTGTAAGAGATTATCTTAGTCTGAAATTTTAAACTAAAAAACTTTTTTTTGGGGAGGGGGTGGGGTAGGTTGGTGAGGGTGAGAAAGGTTGAGAAGGAGCTTTGGAAAATGTTTTCCCTTCTTTTGATAAGGAAAACATTTTCCTCTGATTGGAGGAAAATAAATTGATAAGGAAAATATTTTCCAAAATATTTAAGCCAATCAAATATTAATATTTTTTAATATTAACGACGCATCACACGGGTATGTCTACTAGTAGCAAGAAAAGTAAAAATAAGAAAAGAATACTGCAAAGGCTAGTTCAATGTATCATGAGGCATTAGAAATCACAGGGAGACCACTTGTGTAACTTTCACGGATTCTTCACTTCGATTTGTCCACTAAATATTTCAAGATTTGTACTCTTAACTGGATCTGTAAAGGTTTGCATTTTTGCACACTTAGTATTTGCCGTCTACTAACACTAATTTCGTTATTAAGACATTGTCAAAACCATAATAATGTTTGATAGTTTCAATCCTAAAACGCGTCATTAGCCGACTAATCAGTTCACATAATTAAGCAACCAGCGAAGCACTGGAGGCGCAACAAGACATGTTATTATCAACATTCAAAGACCTAATCTTGAATGCTTAAACTATGTGTTAAATATTTGTGTTTCTTATACAATTTTCCTTTTCCTTAAAGGTCAAAATGGGGTACATACAGGTCTCACTTTAAGCAGTTGGCACTAGCCACTAGGAGTGTCAATGGATACTTAAAAACCGACTAAATCGATTGAACCGTATCGTACCGAATCGATTTTTAGGTTTCTTTTAATAAAACTGTAGTTTTTTATATAAATCTATAACCGTACGGATAATTAAGTTAGATTTTTTTATTTTATGAAAATAAACCGAAAAAAATACCGAACCGTACCGAATAAATTTATGTGTGAAAAATATATTTATATATTAAATTTAAAAATAATAAAATATTAAATTTTCTTGGGTTTTGGAATTATGAAAACAATTACAAGCCAACAAGTAATAAACGCAAAATCATAATTATCAAACCTATTATGCTAGTACTCCCATCGAAAATAAATTATTTCCAGCATATTCACTAGCAAGACACAAGATATTATAGCGATTATGAGTAGAAAACTACAATGTATTGATTATATTTCTTTTCATATCATTTAAATTTATCTTTTTGAATATTTAATTTTCTATAGACTTTATTCTTGAGTCTCAGTCTCAGTTTGGTTAATATCTTTCCACTCGTGTGATTTATATTTTCTTTATATTAATTTGTTTAGTTTCTTTTACGCTATAGAGTAGTTTATGGATCTAACTCTAGCTATCTTTCAAATTTTCTTAATTCATTGCCTTTTAAAATGTAAAAATGTCTAGAGAGTTTTGCTAAGTCCTATAAAAGTACGTATGTATATTATTGCATTATATTTCTACTAGTGACCTTTACATGACATTTTAAAAAATATCAAAAATTAACCGAACCGTACCGATACCGAAAAAAAAACCGATATAATTGGGACGGTTTCGAAAAGTCTAATTTTGATTATACATAATGAATAATCGAGAAATTGATACGGTACAAAATTAACAAAAGAACTGGCCGAATCGAATCATTGATACCCCTACTGGCCACTAGCCTATACAGAAGTGCAAGCATCAATTCTTAATTACCTAGTCAACTTGGCTAGGGCACCATAAAGAAGAAAGCCCTACTAGGAAAGGACGAGAGGATCTGAAAATAAATATTTCTATAATTGTTATGTTCTAGATTACTACATTTGACAAGAGCTAATGACAGTTTTCTTATTCAATTTAACCAATTTTTGTATACTAACAATATAAATAATTAGAAGCAGATCCAAGATTTTAATTATAGAGGTTTCAACTATTGAATCCATTAGCTTGTTCATAATTCAATATTTTCAGCAATTTTAATAGATTTTATATAGATAAATTCAAGTCTAGGCTAAATATTATGCGTTCAAATAAACCCACACATTAGCTGTAAATGATTTTTATTATATCATGGATTAGTTAACAAATAACAACATGAAACTCTCCGTACCAAGCTCGATGTGGTCGCATCGACAATAGAACAATAAGTAAATTGCGTCATAGTTTGAAAAGCTTTTATTTACGGAAAAATGGCATGATATATCTCTCTATATTGTTTTATTGTTCAATCCTGTCCCCTGTTATATTTTTCGTCCAAATTTATCCCTGCCGTCAATCAAAGTTCTATATTTACCCCTATTTTAACGGCCGGGACACATGGCACATGCTGAATACGGAAAAGGGTCTGATATATCCCTATAATTTATTTTATTGTTCAATCATATCCCTCGTTGTACTTTCCGTCCAATTTTACCCATGTCCTCCATCAAAGTTCTATATTTGCCCCGATTTTAACGGCTGGGACACGTGGCATATTTTAGGAGAAAGAACCAGTACAAAAATAAAAAAACTCCAAACTGCTCTAGAATCCAGGACTCGCATGCTCGTTTTTCCTCTCTTAATTTTTTTCCAAACTTCTCTTAAATAAAAACTTTTAATCCATGTAAGAGATTATCTTAGTCTGACAAAGAGATGAGGTTCAAAGACACAAGGTTCTGTCATCTCTTTGCTTGTTGCCACCATTTTTTTCTTTACTTCTATTTACTTACTCCTCACTCCCTTATATTTTTTTCTTCCTCTTGTTATCACTGAAAAATCCACCTTTGAAAATAAAACTGCTCAAAGTCACACACAATTCCTTGCATATGTATTTTCTTTCAATCTCATTGATTTAAAAAAAAATTTAAATAGGTGTGGCAGAAAATTTGAAACTTCAGACGGGTTTGATGGAATTCTCTCTCCGGCGATCTCAAAACAACTATAGGAGGTTGGGTCCAATTTCGAACAGTTCAATGAAGCTGGTGAAGTAATTTCTGCGGCTAAAATAAATATAGTAAGATTTCATACATGCCCAAGTACTCAAGACCATTCACGAAGTCATGCTGGCGCCGGAAATTGTATCTTTGAACCTCATCTCTTTGTCAGACTAAGATAATATCTTACACGGATTAAAAAAAATTATTTAAGAGAAGTTTGAAAAAAAATTAAGAGAAGAAAAACGAGCATGCGGGTCATGGGTTCTAAGGTGGTTTGGAGTTTTTTTGCTTTTGTACTGGTTCTTTCTCCTAAAACATGCCACATGCCACGACCGTTAAAATAGGGGCAAATATAGAACTTTAATGGAGGGCATGTGTAAACTTGGACAAAAAGTATAACGAGGGATAGGATTGAATAATAAAATAAAGTATAAGGATATATCAGGCCCTTTTCCGTATTCAGAATGTGTCACGTGTCCCAGTCGTTAAAATAGGGGCAAATATAGAACTTTGATAGACGACGGGGGTAAATTTGGACGGAAAGTATAACGGGGGACAAGATTGAACAATAAAACAAAGTAGAAGGATATATCAGATCCTTTTCCGTTTTATCTATTTCCTATACTATATAAATGGGAATAATCAAGCAGCTCATGGTCAACATGTCTGCCTGGCATAAGGATATTTCTGGAATTTCATAATTTATATACTTCCGGGTATTGTACATTCTAGCTTTATTTATTGTATACTTGATAAGTTTGTGGAAGTATGGGGTCCGTCTCAACTTTCCATGCCACTTGTTACTGCAGCATTTTAAAACTGCCACTTACCGTCTAAATGGGCCCCTCTTCCAATTCACACTTGCTACAATATTTTAGCTCTCTGTTTGTTCCATGAATTGGCTATGGTATCTTTTTTATTTTTCATATTTAATATTTTGTACAAAACTTTATTCTTTAACAAAAATATTCAAATAATCCATACTAAATAAAATAAAATAAAGGACTACATTTAATGCTCGATTTTACACGCTTACATCTTACTTTTTAGATTATAAAATTAGGCTTCTGCTAATGGATTTATCTTCTTCCTTATGTGTAAGAGTAAAATATTCTTAATATTCCAAGAAAAGAATAGAACTATGCAAAAATAATTCCATGGGATAATAACTGTACTTTATATGTTCTTAATCTCATAAATTTCACCCAAAAAATATACTTTTATTTGATTTGTATTAAATTATATTGTATATTTAATATTTGTACAAATAATTAGTTGGAAAAATGTGCTCTTGTCGACACACAAAATTGGCAGATCGCCATTAAAGCTTGTGAGTTGGAACCTTACATTCAGTTGAAAAGAGAGAATGAATAATAGCTACAGAAGAGCCCTGTTCTGTTTGATATAACCAAAGTAATTACCAACCTCTTATTTTCTAGAAAGTTCAGTGGCTATATCTATATACAAGTCTTGTGGCTAAACTCTCAAATTGTAATGTAAATGTAACTATGTATTGGGCCTGCTCTGCACTTTGGCTAGATTCCTTCATGGGTCTTCAGCTGAGCCCATGTTTACACCCCCCTTCAAGCTGGAGGGTGAAAACACCCCAAGCTTGGACAAAAGAGATCTTTGGGCAGCACTATACAGGGATTTACTCAGAATATCTGCAAGATGCTGGCCTGTGGAGATAAAGTGTAAAGAGATGATACCATCAGATAAACAATCTCGGACGAAATGGCAATCTACTTCAATATGTTTTGTGCGTTCGTGGAAGACAGGGTTCTTAGCAATGTGGAGGGCATCCATACTATCACAGAACACATGGATGGGAGCAGAAATAGATAATCCAAGATCATCCAAAAGGCGATGAAGCCAGGACAATTCAGCTACGACCATTCCGAGGGCCCTATATTCAGCTTCAGCAGGTGATAGAGAAATGGTGGGCTGCTTCTTGCTCTTCCAAGATATGGGGCTATCCCCAAGTGTAATGAAAAACCCAGTGACAGAATTTCTAGAGTTAGCACAAGCTGCCCAATCAGAGTCGGAATAGGCTTTAAGAGTAAAATCAGTAGCATTAGATAGAAGAATGCCTTGTGCAAGAGCATTCATTATGTATCGAAGAACATGAAGACCAGCCTGCATGTGGGGAGTCTGAGGTCTTCGCAAAAACTGACTTAAATGTTTAACAGCAAAATAAATATTAGGTCGGGTGTGTTGCAAAAAATTAAGCTTGCCAATGAGGCACCTATAAGTACTTGCATCAGCACGAGGTGCATCCATATCAACCAAGAGCTTTAGAGAAGGATCAAGAGGAGTAACAACTGGTGAAAAATGTTGACAACGGAATTCAGCCAATAAATCTGAGGCATATTTGTGTTGATTCATAAGATAACCAGTAGGATGAGAAGTGATATCAAGCTCCCAAAAATAGTGAACACACCCCAGATCCTTGATCTTAAATTGGGAATCCAGAAAAGCCTTCAAGGCATCCAACTCAGATATGTTATCCCCAGCAAGGAGGATATCATCAACATATACATCAAAAACTACTAATGAACCATCAGAAACTTCAGTAAAAAATGAGTAATCATTTTTGTTGGTTCTGTAACCTTTGGAAACCAAGGCTTCAGAAAATTTAGAAAACCATTGTCTAGAAGCATGTTTAAGGTCATACAAAGACTTTCTGAGTTTACAAACTAAGGGAGAGGAAGAAGAAGACGTAGAAGAAGAAGAAGAAGAAGAAGAAGAAGAAGAAGAAGAAGAAGAAGAAGAAGAAGAAGAAGAAGAAGAAGAAGAAGAAGAAGAAGATGATGAAGAAGAATAAGAAGAAGAGAGAACAAGTGCAGGGGGAACCTTCATATACACATCCTCATGAAGGTTACCATGGAGGAAAGCATTGTTAACATCTAATTGAAAAACAGTCCAATGTCTTTTCACAGCTAAGGTCAAGAGACATTTAATAGTAGTAAGTTTGACAACAGGAGAAAAAGTCTTATTATAATCAACACCCTCTTGTTGAGTGTCACCTCTAAATACTAGTCTTGCTTTATATCTTTCAATAGAACTATCAGATATCTGTTTAATTTTATAAACCCACTTACAAGGGATAGCCTTCTTATGGGGGGAAGAGCAACTATATCCCAAGTGTGGTTGGCATCCAATGCCTCAAATTCCTTCAACATGGCTTCCTGTCAAGCAAGATAAGAGGCTGCCTGTTGATAGTATTGAGGCTTATGTGCATGGATGTCAGAAGTAGATAACTTGGCGGAAGAAGAAACCGGTGCAGAAGGCCGAACATGGGAGCATACATAATCTGAAAGATAGGAAGGAGGATTGACAGTTATGGAGGACTTTCTGACAGGGAGAGGTGAGGTAGGAGAAGCAGTAAGAGGAAAAGTTGGAAAAGTTGGAGGGGAAGCAGGAGGAGGAGATGAGGAAGAAGCAGGATGAGGAGAGGAGGGTACAGGTGACTGGGAAGAAAGTGAGTGAGAAATAGAAGATGATGGAGCTGTGGAGGCATTAGGAGAAAGAACATCAAAAAGGGATGTGAAGAAGGGATGGTAGGAAAAGAAGAGGGAGAAGTGGAGTGAAAAAGAAAAATAGACTCATAAAATATCACATCTCTAGAGCAAAAAATTGAATGAGAATGCAAGTTAAGGAGCTTGTAGCCCTTATTACCACAAGGATAGCCTAGAAAGACAGTTGCAATAGATCTAGGTTGGAACTTGTCCCTACCAGGCTTGGGAGAAGATGCATAAGCTAGACATCCAAAAGATCTTAAGTGAGAATAAGAAGGAGGAGTACCATGAAGTTTTTAAAAAGGAGAAACATACATCAAAATATTGGAAGGGAACCTGTTGACAAGATAAGTAGCAGTTAAAACACATTTACCCCAATATTTCAAAGGGGGTTTAGATTGGAAGAGTAAAGCCCAGAAAACCTCTAAAAGATGTTTATGTTTTCTCTCAACTATCCCATTTTGCTGTGAGGTATGAGGCATAGAGGTCTGATGAAGGATCCCATTGGCTGGAAAAAATTGCTTACATTCAGAACTTCCCCCCCCCCCCCCCCCCCCAATTCAAAAGTATTGTCAGACCTGAATGTCTGAATTAGAATGAAAATGGATCTTAACCATAGAAACAAAAGCCTTTAAAATGGAGAGAGCATTAATTTTACAAGAAAGCAAGTGAGTCCAAGTGACTCTAGAATAATCATCAACTAAAGTGATAAAATACTTAAAACCATTTTATGTGTTAGTGTGGTATGGTCCCCATATGTCAATATGAACTAATTAAAAAGGAATAGAAGAATGAGTAGAACTTTTAGGAAAGGGAAATCTTTGTTGCCTAGCCATTGGACAGACAGAGCAATTAAAATGTTGCTTAGAAGAAAGTTTATCAGACAAACAAGAGATAGACCTCATTTTTTGAAAAGGCATGTGTCCGAGTCTTTGATGCCAAAATACATCAGTTTTATTGCCACTATGGGGGGAAATACAGGAAGCACTATAATTTTCCAAAGTAGGAAGAGAAACAGAATCATTAGCATAGGGAGAAACATAATTGATAATGGAATTACACATATTTACAGGAATGAAAGAACTAATTGTAGGAGAATTAAAGCAAGAGACAGGAGTTGGTGAAGTATCAGGATGCAGAAAGTATAGCCCTTTTGCAGCTTTACCAATTTCCAAGGGCCTCTTAGAGAAGGGGCCTGTAGAAAATAGGTAAATTTGGTAAGAATTGCATAACAATCAAGTTGAACAATCAATTTGTGAACGGAAATCAGATTAAATTGAAAGGAAGGTACAAGAAGTACATTGTGTAAAGTAATATCATGTCTTAAATGTAAGAAATCAGTAGATATAACTTTCACTTTGTACCCATTAGGTAGAGTAATTAGAAAGGGAGCAGATAATAGTTGTAGGTTGTGAAGAAAATATTTGTGCGGTGTCATGTGGTTTGTTGCACCTGAGTCTAAAATTCAAGCATTTACATCTAACTGTGATAAGCCACACACATGAAACCCAGGACTACTAACTACAGAACAACACATACCTGCAAAATTAGCATAGGCAACATTTTCACCAAAAGAGCTCTCAGAGTTGAAACTAGTAGGGACTGGAGGAGCTGTGACATGAGCATGTTGAATCAAAGACATGATCTGCTGATATTGTTCCTTAGTAAAGCCATGAGGTGAAGAAGAAGAACTCCTAGGTTGAGTTGAAACATCTGTACTCTGAACACATGAAGTTGAACCTTTCCTATTCTTTGTAAACTTGAAATTTTGAGGAAATCCATATAATCTGTAGCATTTATCAACTGTATGTCCAGTCTTCTTACAGTATTTACATGAAACAATTGATGTAGTTTGCCTCTTGGGCTCAAATTGAACCTTTTGAAGAAAGTTCCTGTTATGAGATCCTTGACCAACTGATGTAGAGAATGATGCAGAATCATTGGAGAAGCTAGGAATATGAGATGAACTCTCCTTCTGATGTTCATCATGTTGAAGTATAGAGTATGATCTACTAATCGATGGCACGGGGGACATCATCATGATATTAGATTTACATGAGGAATAAGTGTCATTCAAACCACTGAGAAACTGAAATAGTCGCTGATCTTCTAGGTGCTTAGGCAAGGTACTACACAGGCTGCATTTAACTCATCCTATAAACCTTTCATCCTACTAAAATATGTAGCTATATCTGATGATCCCTGAGTTGTTGTACTTATCTCTCTTTGGATTTGTATGTATTTTAATTTGATCCATTAGATTAACCAAATCGTTCATTAATGTTTGTCCATATCTCTTTAGCTGTGTTAAATCCTATGAGACTAACTAAAATATCTCTGGTTAAAGAGTTAGTCATCCAAGCGATTAACACATCATTGCATCTTTCCCAAGCATGATAATAACGAGAATCAGTCCCTGGTTGAGGGTTCCTTCCAGTAATTACTCCAAGTTTGCTTTTAGCTGATAAAGCGACAAGCATATTTTTCCTCCAAGCAACAAAACCCTGACCATCAAACGGAGGAGAGACTAACAGAGTATTAGGATTATCGGATGGATGAATATAGAAGGGATGGGAAGGATCAAAATAAAATATAGCGAAACCAACAGAATTAGACGTAGATGTTGAGATGGTAGGAATGGTACCCATTATAAATCCAGTAGACAAAATTTGAAGAGACAGCATTGAGAAAATCCCCAAATTGCTATCATACAAAAGATAACTAGGTCAAGTGAGATTTCTTACCGTAAACTGCAATTCATCACGCTAATCTAGAAATTTACACCAAAATTGAGCTAAATTGAGGCTGAAATCCAGAGAACTTCATTTTCAGAAGAAAAACTTAGAAAACCTAATTTTTCACCGAACGAGAATTTCACCAGAGAAGTCTATTGAGGTTACCATCGATCGATTGCGGAAAGTGAGAGCTACGTATAGACTAGCTCTGATACCATGTCGACACACAAAATTGGCAGATCGCCATTAAAGCTTGTGAGTTGGATCTTACATTCAGTTGAAAAGAGAGAATGAATAATAGCTACAGAAGAGTCCTGTTATGTTCGATATAACCAAAGTAATTACCAACCTCTTATTTTCTATGTACAAGTCTTGTGGCTAAACTATCAAATTGTAATGTAAATGTAACTATGTATTGCGCATGCTCTGCACTTGGGCCAGATTCCTTGATGGGTCTTCAGCTGAGCCCACATTTACAGCTCTTCTCATCATTTTATATGTTGAACTGTAAATATATGTTTAAAGTTCTTTCTTAAACGTAAATTTCTTCTTATCATTCAAATTTTAAGTATTTTTTCCCTATCAAGCAGTAGTAGTATAAATTTTCATAATCAATGATTGAAGTTAAAATTGTCCAACTTTAGTATATGCATCTCTATAATCTTATAAAAGTAACATTAAAATCTTTCTTTAAGTAAACAATTTTTCTGAGTAAAATAGAAACAAAAAAATAAGAGTCATCTTCTTCTACTTATTTCACATGTAAATAGTTTTAATTGGGTTGTATCCCCTTCCCTAAATGTCATTTTATTAAGCTAAATATATTTGTCCAAAATAAATGTTGCTTCGGGAAATTAAAACGATATTAGCTATGTTTTTCCAATTCTATTTTCGGTCTACTAAATTACCTACAGAGTATAATGAGTAATTTGACTATGGTATAAATATAACTTAATCAAATAAATCTTATAATTATTGTTTTATAAGATTTTTTATTAGCATAAAAAAAAAATTAAAACGATATTTATTTTAAACATGAAATAATATTAAATGTGAATCTAATTATGATTGTGTTAGATAATATGACATTGCAACAAAAGAAGATTGCAATGCTTATAAGTTATACGAATATTTTATTACTCCGGCTAATTCGCACAACATGATCATGAAAACAAGCTCCTTTCAAATTTTAATTTTCAAGGTATAATAGAGACCAATAAAATTACGACTTTTAATGACTTTAGGTGATTTAAATAATTTTAGTATCCTTTGAAGATGAACTCTATCTAATTCTACCATATATATATTTATAACTCCAATATTTAAATAATAGGGTTATTGGGCCCATGCATTGCATGGCTATCCCTCACTAGTATTACCAATGCATATGACTTAAACACTATTTTATATTTCGGGTGTTCAATTTATTGTCAACGTTATACATCAGTAATGAGATTAAAGGAATTTAACATCATCGAGCTTTGTGGAAGTATATTGACGGTACTATTGTAGCTCGTTTAATGATTAAAATCAAGTTTAGTCATTGAAAATTAACGATCTACTCCCTCTGTCTCAAATTAACTCTCGTGTTTTTCTTTTACACGCTCCTCAAGAAAATATTAAATTTTAACTGTTTATTCTTATTTATATCTTAAGATATAATATTTTTTATTTAATTTTTATTCATAATTGAGATACTTGTAATCTTCTATAACAATTAATATTAAGGGTAGAATAAAAAATATAAAAAAATTAAGCAAAGAACTTTGAAGAGATGACCTCTCTAGTCATAGGAGATGAAACCTTGTAATTATAAAAGTATAAATTAAATACTATATAGAAGAGATCTGAGATAAGATCAAGTCAATTATAAATAAGATAGTGGCAGTACTTCGTAGAACATTCTAATTCAACATAGTAGTACTAATCTATTCAAACTTAGAGAATGAAAAGAAAGAAGAGAATATTATTGCGTTAATTTTTTTTTAAACTTTCTTTCGTCCCACTTAGGGGTGTTCATAAAAATCCGAAAAATAGAACCAAACTGAAAACCAAACTAAACCGGCCAAAAAAATCGATACTTTTTGGTTTGGTTTGGTTTGGTTTTGGTTTTGAATTTTAAAAACCGATTAAATTTGGTTTGGTATTAGTTTTAATAAATAAAAAAAAAACGAAAAATCCGAACCAAACCGACTATAGGAATATCTATTTCAAATATATATATATATATATATATATATATATATATATATATATATATATATATATATATATATATATATATATATATATATATA
>MU690084.1:47562-67412 GCA_026770625.1 Nicotiana glauca
CCTTTTCCCGGGTTAACAGAATTTTTTACCTAGGATTTCTAGTTCGCAGACTGTAACAGAGTCAAACTTTCCTCGGTTCGGGATTAATTCGGTGACTTGAGACACCATTATATTCTCAAGTGGTGACTCTGAAATTTTTAAATAACTAATCCCATTCCGACCTTCCTTTAATTGGAAAAACTCTTTTTATTATACCCTTCGCGGAGTGTAGTGAGCCATGTAAAAAAAGAGGTGTGACACCAATTTCTCGGTTATTCATTATGTATAACTAAATTAGACTTTTCGAAACCGTTCCAATTATATTGGTTTCTCTTTGGTATCGGTACGGTTTGGTTAATTTTCAGTATTTTTTAAAATATCATGTAAAAGTCACTAGTAGAAATAGAATGCAATAATATACATACGTACTTTTATAGGACTTAGCAAAAATCTCTAGACATTTTTACATTTTAAAGGACAATGAATTAAGAAAATATGAAAGATAGCTAGAGTATAGATTTATCAACTACTCTACAATAGCGTAAAGAAAATAAACATATTAATGTAAAGAAAATATAAATCACACGACTGGAAAGATATTAATCAAACTGGGACTGAGACTCAAGAATTAAGCCTATAGAAGATTAAATATTTAAAAAGATAAATTTAAATCATATGAAAAGAAATATAATCAATACATTGTAGTTTTCTACTCATAATCGTTATAATGCCTTGTGTCTTGCTAGTGAATATGCTGGAAATAATTTATTTTCGATGGAAGTACTAGCATAATAGGTTTGAGAGTTATGATTTTGCGTTTATTACTTGTTGGCATGTAATTATTTTTATAACTCCAAAACCCAAGAAAATTTAATATTTTATTATTTTTAAACTTAACATATAAATATATTTTTTACATATAAATTTATTCGGTACGGTTTGGTATTTTTTCGGTTTATTTTCATAAAATAAAAAACCTAACCAAATTATCCGTACGGTTATAGATTTATATAAAAAACTATAGTTTTATTTAAAAAAACCTAAAAATCGGTTTGGTACGGTACGGTTCAGTCGATTTAGCCGATTTTTAAGTATCCATTGATACCCACAGATCAAGGCCATTGATTACATCACTATTATGGACAATGTCAGGGTCATTCAAAGGTTAACCGAGAGCATAGCCGCTTTGGGTTGATTAATATCGAGGTCCTCCGACAAGAGCCATCGGTTCTTCTCATTGTTGAAGAAGAAGAATAATTTCTCATGGGCCGCGGAGTGCTAACAAGCCTTAGAGGAATTCAAGCGGTACCTATCGAGCCCACCTTTGCGGACGAACTGTTGTACCTGTACTTAGTGGTATCCAAGATAGTGGTAAGTGGAGTCCTGGTCCAGGAAGATGAATGTACGAAATTTCTTATCTATTATGTTAGAAAATCTCTAGGTGAGGCCAAAACTAGGTATGCTTACCTAGAAAAATTGGCCCTCGCTTAGCTAAGCGCCTCTAGGAAGCTAAAACCATATTTTCAATGTCATCCCATATGTGTGTTGTATATACTTACCTATTGAGAAACGTAATGCATACACCCGAGCTCTCGGGACGATTGGCCAAATGGTCCGTGGAGATCAGAGAGTATGATATCTAATATCGACCCCGAACCGCCATCAAATCTCAAATTTTGGCGGACTTCGTGGCCTACTTTACGCCGGACCTAATACCCCAGGTCCAATGGGAGTTATTGTTGAACTCGAGGACTTCCTTTGGAATCCGGACCCTCTTTACGGACAGTGCCTCAAACAAAAATTGTTCCGGACTTGGCATCGTGTTGAAGCCACCGATGGGTAATTTAGTTAGACAATCTATTAGGACTGTAAAATTGACTAACAACGAAGTTGAGTATGAGGCCATGATTACATGTCTCAAATGGGCTAAAAGCATGGGGGCCGAGGTGATCGAAGCTAAGTGCGACTCCGTCCTTATGGTGAACCAAGTCAATGGGACGTTCGAAATCAGAGAGGAATGAATGCAAAGATACCTGGATAAACTACAGGTAATGCTACATCGGTCCAAGGAGTGGACTCTACAACATGTACATCGAGATCAAAAAAACAAAGTCGATGCTCTTGCTAATTTGGGATAGTTGGTTGACGATGAAGAATTCAACTCAGGAAGGTCGTGCAACTCATGAAAATGGAAATGGAGGAAGGCCACGCCGATATAAACTCGACAAACTTAACCTGGGACTAGAGAAACAAGTATATAAATTACCTGAATACCGGGAAGCTGCCATCGGATCCTAAGGAATCGAGGGCTCTGCGCACAAAGACGGCCAGGTTCAGCCTATTTGAAGACAACACCTTATTCAGGAGAAGGTTCGATGGCCCACTCACCATATGTCTGGGACCGGGAGATACCGAATATTCTTTGAGGGAGGTTCACGAAGGCACCTACTTGAACCATTCGGGTGCCACATTATTGGTTCGTAAGGTAATCAGAGCCGACTACTATTGGATCAACATGGAAAAAGACGCAAAGGAGTTCATACGAAGATGCGATAGATGTCAGAGGCACGCACCGATGATTCACTAGCCAGGGGAGCGACTACATTCGTTCTTATCACCTTAGCAATTCATAAAATGGGAATGGACATCGTCGGTCCCCTTCTATAGGCACGCGGTAAGGCTCAATTTATATTATTTATGACTGACTATTTTTCTAAATAGGTGGAAGCCCAGGAATTTCATAAAATCAGGGAGAAAGAATTTATTGATTTTATTTAGGACCACATAATATGCCGATTCAAAATGCCGACTGAGATCGTGTGAGACAATAGGAAGAAAATCATTGGAAATAAGTGTCACGACCCAAATTCCACTAAGGGTCATGATGGCGCCGGACACCGTTGTCAGGAAAGCCAACCATAAATACTTAATTAAATTCTCATTTAAAAAGTTGTGAAAACTCTGATTTTTCGTCAACTTTTTACTAGTGAAAGATACTCAGTTCAAATTAAATATACTTGTCAAGAGGTAAATACAAAATACCTTATAACTATCCCAAAACCTGGTGTCACAAGTTCATGAGCTATTTCTAGGAAGCAATACAATACAACAACCATTTGGAATACAAATTGGACAGGAAATATATACAATAATCTGGAAGAGACTCTGCTGGCAGCGGGTCGTCTCGGGAAGTGGAGCTCACCTAAGTCTCAGTATCAACCATGCTGCTACGCCCACTAGGCCACTAGAGATGCATGTGAATGTGCAACAAAAATGCACAAAAGTGTAGTATGAGTACGAAAACAATATGTACCCAATGAGTATCCCGTCTAATATCGAAGAAGTAGAGACAAGATGTTGACTTCGACACTTAGTAAAGGTCCAATAATGCTATCTCAATAATATAGTAAATCGGGGATTTTTATAAACATGATTGTAATTCAATGGAATTAAGCAAGTAAACAATTCTTTCTTTTATAGGAAATTTCCAAATTCCTTTTCATCATTTATCCATATATTCCCAAGCCGGGAACAGGCAATAACAACTTCAATAAGTTTCAAGGGAAGCAATACATTCATGCGCAAATCATGTCGAGGTCGTATGGCCCGATCCAATAGAAATGTAAAATATGCATTGTCGAGGGTTGAACGGCGAACCATAGATGCATCTATTACCCCGCTCGCGAATCATACATGCTATCAAATTTAAATAAACAATCACCCTGCTCGCGAATCATACATGAGACGCAAGTATACATAGAAATACATGCTCAGACAACCAATTAAGAATTTATCGGGGAACATTTATCCAAATAAAAGCGAATTCTATTTTAATGATTTAAGAAAATAAATTTTAATCCTTTTAGAATTCATTTACCAATTCGATAGCATTTAAGCAATTCAACTACCAACAATATTACAGATATTCCAAGTATAGCATACTTTTGGGTCCTATACTACCCGGACTTACACATATTAGTAGCTACGCACGGACTCTCGTCATCGTGCGTACGTAGCCCCTACAAATAAGAGAACATAACCAATTATTTTACCTATGGGGACAATTCCCTCTTACAAGATTAGAAAGGAAACTCACCTCGCTCCGAAGATCCATAACCGGCATTCCACGCCCTTCCAAAGACTCGAATCGATGCTAAATGCTCCAAAGCTAGCCAATAATTATGCAAATCCATTAATACATATTTAAATACTCATAACAATTCCTAACCGCGATCGAAAAGTTGAAAAAATCTTCCTCGAACCCACCTGCCTGGATTCATAATTTTTTCGAAGATAAAGTTTTCCCATAACCTCACGAACTCAAATATAGAATTTTATCTCAATTTCATACTCAAAATCGTGGTCAAATTCCAAAAACATCAATTTTCTAGGTTTTTCCTCAACCCCAAGTTTCTACCAATTTTCATGCTCAAATCCGAAACAAAACCATGCATTTAACGTCTAATGAGTGGGAACAACTTATCTTTCCATAGATGAATAAAATCTCTCTTCCAAAAGCTCCAAAATCGTCCAGCCCGAAGTGAAACTGGGTGGAAATGAGCCAAAACTCGATTTTTAAAGAGAGCTCACTTCCTCCAGTCCTTTCGCACCTGCGGTCTCTTGACCACTTCTGCGGTTCCGCAGGTGCGGACCAATTGTCGCTTCTGCGGTCCAGGGCTCCCAGCTCATTCCGCTTCTGCGGCAAAACGACCGCATCTGCGGTGCCAGCCTGGCCATCATTTTTCGCTTATGTGGCACGAAGGCCACTTCTGCAGTTTTACACCTGTGGCCCTAGTCTCGCAGGTGCGGTTACACCATCAACCTGCAACTTCAGCCCTTTCCAAAATTCCATTTTCGATCCGCTAACCACTAGAATCCACCCGAGGCCCTCGGGACCCTATTCAATCATACCAACCAGTCCCAAAACACATTACGGACTTGTTCGAGGCCTCACCTCAAATTAAATCCAATAACGCTAAAATCATGAATCGACCTCTAATCCAAGCTTAATGAACTTTAGAATTTCAAACTTCTTCATTCGATGCCAAAACATATCAGATCACGTCCGATTGACCTCAAATTTTGCACACAAGTCATATTCGACATTACGAACCTACTCCAACTTTTGAAATTGAATTTCGACCCTGATATAAAAAATTCCACTTTCGATCAAACTTCTCAAAAATCATCAAAGTTCTATCTTTAGCCAAATGACTCCAAAATGACCCACGAACCTCCGAATTCACTTCCGATCAAACTCCCAACACTAGAATCACCATGCGGAGCTACTCCTAGACTCGGAATCCCAAACGGACATTGATAATACTAAAATGCACTTCAACCCAAAGTTATGAAATTTCGTCCAGAATGCTAACTTTCACAATAGGCGCCAAAATGCTCTCGGGTCATCCAAAACCCGATCCGGGCATACGCCCAACTCCGAAATCACCATACGAACCTACTGGAACCTTCAGATCCCGATTCTGAGGTCGTTTACTCTGAAATCCAATATTAGTCAATTCTTCAACTTAAAGCTTTCGAAATAAGAATTCCCTCTCTAAATCAACTCCGAATTCCCCGGAATTCAATTCCGACCATACATACAAGTCATAATACCTGAAGTGAAGCTACTCATGACCCCAAACTGCTGAACGACATGCTAGAGCTCAAAACGACCGGTCGGCAGGTTATATTCTCTCCTACTTAAACATACGTTCGTCCTCGAATGTGCTAAGAAGTATTTTGGGGTTGTCCGAAATCACTGTTTAACACCTCGAGCACCTACCCGTGCTACCACAACTTAGCTGGGCACCCTAGGTCGATCAATCTGAAGATATCCTTTTTCACTTAAGCAAATAAGCCCTAGAGCCCAATTCCATCATCCAGAATTCTCTGCCAGGCCTATTCCAACATATGCTCACCGTATCAATAACTACATGCAGCACCAAAACATGGCTTCATACCTTAGTTGAATTCACAACTCGAACCACTTTACTCACTAGACCATAATAACATTCTCTGATCAAATTAATCAAAATTCAACGAATCTGATGCTCCCATTGCACCTCATGACCTACATAGGTCTTGCTCTAACTCTTACAATACCGCCACGACGGAAGAGATGTGTAGAAATTCATAACCGACTACCAAATCAACAAATCATTGGGTCTATACTCCTGACAAGAACCATCACCTCATTCTGAACCAAATAATGGTCTTAGCTCCTTAATATACTTCATATAATCAGATTGCACTGATCCTAAATCCAATGATCTCGGCTCACCCAGTATGAACCGCTCAGGCAATAAGCCACCCCAGACATGATCAAAAGTCTCATATGATGCCACAATGTGCGAATATGATATGAAATCGAATGTGACAAAAGGAAAATGAACTCTGGAAGGAACTACTCAACTCACGCACTAATATGGACTTACCTCAGAAAATGTGAAACAAGGCATACTAAATCAACATATAGAAAACTCTACTCAACATCACACTATTGCGCTGTGCAACCTAATCCAAATAATATACCCATGGTGGCGTGCCACCCGATTAACACATAGAATTCATACAAGAAGATATACATCGAGCTAAATTGCTCATTATAAGAAAATACTGAATATCGGTCACAAGTACGCTAAGTGCATAATACCATCCCTGGGGAGACATATAGTGCCATAGGCTACAAAACTCAAGCACAACTGAGGTGTGATATACAATCTGAATCTCGAGAGCCATCTTGCTCATATAACATCATCTCTACGATGAACCTCAACACATAAGAAATTCACCAAGTATTCTTACAACTCATACGGTGCAATATATCATTACATGAAATGGCTGATGATGAAATAGTACTCCGACTACTTGTCCAAAGGAGCGCATTATTTAAATGAACACATCTGACCTAATATAGAGCCCTTATTCACATTTAGATCCATCCACATACCTCAAGACGATTCTGATCACACTAAACTAAGCTAATAACCTTTCGAAGGTCCATAATAACTCCATTTTTCTTATAACACATGAGAACTACCATCATAATTGGGGCAATCCTCCACGGTCCACAACCCAATATGTCGAGTGCCCTCCAAGCATAAATTCTCAAATTAATGATATCACCATCGTATTCATACTTGGTTTAAATCTTCAATCAATCAAGTGACTACATGCCACACTTATACAATCTTCCTATGGGGCACGCTCCCACAACCTTCCGTAACAGACAACAAGTATGCGTATCCATACCACCAGCCACACTAACACTGAGAAAGCGTTCAAGAATCCATAACCAGGATGCAATGCCTTTTTCATAAAACACCGATCTCAGGTGAAGCTAAAGACGATACCCACTTACTTTAAACATCGAAACTCCTTTATTGCTCATCTGAGCTCGTGACATCCTTTTTAACACTGAACTGCAACCTTGATCTTCACTTCACGTTCCATACCACTCATTGCACCCAACATGCCAATATAAGATAGAACACGATTTTCATCATAACTTTGGAAATATTAATAGATAAACACTTCATCATATAAAACTTTTCACTTAACTCACTTTAGGAGAACCATAGCAACACACATGTGAATTCTCAAAACCGTAGAATATGCAAATCGTCTAGTAGTGGTCTAAGCCACCATAGCCTTTTTAGGATCCACCTACACATCATAGGCCATAACAGTGGAATACTTCTGAATAACATCAATTACGGCGACCGACATGCCTTACTCATACCGTCACAAATCACTTGCATAACTTAATCACACTAAGGGAACTAGTCACTGCCATCATTATGCCAATTCAATCATGGTTAACCAATCTACTTCTTCTAACTTAACCTCAATTTCCTTAGGAATAATAATAGTTCCATTCAACGCATAGCGAACTCAATCCGCACTCGTCCCGAGTGACCTTGAATCACGAGACCATGTTATCTCAAATCCCACAAACCATTTCATACCTCCCTTGTGCGCGCATTTGCATTCTCAACTGGTATGCCCATTCTGATAATCCCACTACGAATCTGAAGTCTTTTCTTATTTTCCTCCTAAATGCTACATTGCAAGTCAAAATATTAAAGAACATTTTGGGCCTCTTCTCATAAGCTACTACAAAGCTTGATTCTTAATATTACTTATAGGCTCGAAATCATTAGGCAGCACACTTTTCCCCTTTGAATCCACTAGGAACGTTGTTGAGAGCCACCCGCTATGACTTGGCCCCAAATATAATCAACTCCATGACTTCTAGTACACGAATACCTTCTCGGCAAAGCACCCGGCATAACCACTTTCCTTGAAACCCGCATCTATACAAGGCATAAATCCTGAATCCTTCCCCAAGTCTGAACATGAGCCAATAAGGCCAACCATAGCACACCTTTAACAATTCCTTTAATCAAATTACCACTTATGTTCCTTTCCCATAGCTAAAATAACCCATCAATATGCTAATAACCAGAAACCTACAAGTAGTTAACCGTGCAACCCAATCATAGGCGGTGGGACTCTCCCACTTAGCTTGGAGCTACTACTACACAACTCTGGAACCCACCAAGATTATTTACTTTTTATTGACACAGCCTTGCGAAATCAATCGCCAAATTCCTCGAAATCCTTCCGTTAGCATTCTATGAGCACCCTAAATCTCTCGCAACATTCCCATGTTCGATTCCTTACTAGGTAGCCAGTAGGACTCTTCGCAGAAGCTTCGCCAACCACGCAACCGATGATCCACTCACAGAAGATAACCATATGAGTTCGAGCTCACTCTCTAGCTACACAAGTCCCTTCACCCCTCGTGGACATCAACTAATTATGTGGCAACATCTTTCTAATTCAAAGTTATGTTGTATCCTTCTTCATTCAGCTCATTTCCGTTATATCAAATCTCTTTTCGCATAATAGCACATACTTTAGATTAAATCTGTAGACCCCAATCACTAATCACTAAAAATCCCCGAATCATTCCAAACTCTTCTTAAGGTGCATAGTCATCCTACCACAAAGCTCATATACAACTCCGCCACTCTCCCACTTTGGCAGAACTCACCCCTTTAATAGCCTACTCGACCCTTGCTTCTTATACTTGGCGTTATAGAAATTTTAACCACCACCTGACACTCCCCACACGTCCTTCCTCATCCTTTGTTGCTCAGTTGTTGCCTTAATAAAATCTATCTTCGTAGCACTTAAACCCATAAATCACTACTAACTTTAAACCTTTCAGGGGATCATTTTTTTCTCGAGCTGTTGACATTAGAAACACCGATTCAATCCTGAACCGCCGCACCTCCCAATATCCAACAGTCATTTCTCTAATATTATCTCACAATATCCTACCACAAGGGTGAATTGTAGAAGACCATAATACCGGCGAACTTAACACATACAATCGAGGACGACGACACTACATTGCAGATAAAAATTCCACCATGCTCGAAACTACCAAGTCTTGTTACTCTATCACCCCAAATATGGATATTCATATGCCAATTGCTTTTCCTCTGCTGGAAGTGAAATAACATATCTCTGAATCATGCACTGAGTAGATTTCCTTTCAACTCATTCACCGCCCCAACACATAGGCAAGTTTCCTACCATCAAGTCAATACTGTGTGATAGCCAATCGCGAGCATCATAGCAATATGTGCATAGCCTCCAAGCTCTTAGAAGCACAACTATCGAGATGAAATAATAGGAAAAAAATCCTTCTACAAGGCGATGCCAATAGCTCACCCAACTAAATCGGGAGAAACATCCCGCACCACATCTGTAGTACCATTACAATTCTTGAATTCTCGATTTATAACAAGCGGTTTGCGTCGCGTAAGATTGAGTAGGAAGGAAACAAGGGCATAAGCCTCAAGGAATCAAGTCACACGAAGAGGAAATCAAGAAGGGAAGTGCTCCTAACAGCCCTGTAGCCTCCCAAAGATAAGTACAGACGTCTCCGTACCAATCCACGAGACTTTACTAGACTTGCTCATGACTCGTGAGACCTAAGGGAACCTAGTGCTCTGATACCATGTTGTCAAGACCCAAATTCCACTAAGGGCCGTGATGGCGTCGGACACCGCTGTCAGGCAAGCCAACAATAAATACTTAATTAAATTCTCATTTAAACAGTTGTGAAAACTCTGATTTTTCTGCAATTTTTACTAGTAAAAGATACTCAGTTCAAATTAAATATACTTATCAAGAGGTAAATACAAATTATCTCATAAATATCCCAGAGCCCGATGTCACAAGTGCATGAGCTATTTCTAGGAAGAAATACAATACAACAACCGTCCGTAATACAAATTGGAAAGGAAATAAACACAATAATATGGAAGAGACTCTGCTGGCTGTGGGTCAACTCGGGAAGTGCAGCTCACCTAAGTCTCCGTATCAACCATGCTGCTATGCCCACTAAGCCACTAGAGATGCATGTGCCTGTGCAACAAAAATGCACAGAAGTGTAGTATGAGTACGAAAACAACGTGTACCCAATGAGTACAACAGGTTGACTTCGACACTTACTAGTGGTCCAATAATGTTATCTCAATAATATAGTAAATCGGGATTTTTATAAATATGATTGTAATTCAATGGAACGAAGCAAGTAAATAATTTCTTTATTTTATAGGAAATTTCCAAATTCCTTTTCATCATTTATATATATATAGATATTCTCAAGCCGGGAAGAGGCAATAACAATATCAATGAGTTTTAAGGAAATCAATACAAGCATGCACAAATCATGCCTAGGTCGTACGACCCGATCCAACATAAATGTAAAATGTGCGCTGCCGAGGGTTGAACGATGCGAATCATAGATGAATCTATTACCCCGCTCATGAATCATACATGCGATGCAGTCAAATTTAAATAAACAATCACCCTACTCGCGAATCATAAATGCGACGCAGGTACATGTAGAAATACGTGCTCAGACAGCCAATTAAGAATTTAACGGGGAACATTTATCTAAATAAAAGCCAATTCTATTTTAATTATTTAAGAAAATGAAGTTGAATCCTTTTATAAATTCAATAACCAATTCGATAGGATTTAAGCAATTCAATTGCCAACAATATTATAGATATTCCAAGTATAGCATGATTTTGGGTCCTAGACTACCCGGACTTACACATATTAGTAGCTACGCACGGACTCTCGTCACCTCGTGCATACATAGCCCCGAAAAATAGGAGCACATAACCAATTATTTTACCTATGGGGACAATTCTCTCTTACAAGATTAGAAAGGAGACTCACTTCGCTCCGAAGGTCCATAACAGACATTCCACACCCTTTCGAAGACTCGAATTGATGCTAAATGCTCCAAAGCTAGCCAATAATTATGCAAATCCATTAATACATGTTTAATTACACATTACAATCCAATTCATAACAATTCCTAACCCCGATCGAAAAGTTGACAAAATTACCCTCGGGCCCACGTGCCCGGATCCCAAAATATTTTGAAGATAAACTTTACCTATAATTTCACGAACTCAAATATATAATTTACTCTCAATTTCATACCCAAAATCGTGGTCAAATTCCAAAAATATCAATTTTCTAGGTTTTTCCTCAACCCCAAGTTTCTACCAATTTTCATGCTCAAATCCGAAACAAAACCATGCATTTAATGTCTAATGAGTGGGAACAACTTACCTTGCCATAGATGAAGAAAATATCTCTTCCAAAAGCTCCAAAATCGTCCAACCCGAAGTGAAATTGGGTGGAAATGAGCCAAAACTCAACTTTTAAAGAGAGCTCACTGCCTCCAGTCCTTTCGCACCTACGGTCTCTTGACCACTTCTGCGGTTCCGTAGCTGCGGAAGAATTTCCGCTTCTGCGGTCCAGGGCTCCCAGCACATTTCGCTTCTGCGACAAAACGACCGCATCTGTGGTCCCAGCCTTGCCATCATTTTTCACTTCTGTGGCATGAAGGCCGCTTCTGCAGCTGTGCACCTGTGGCCCTAGATTCGCAGGTGCGGTTACACTAGCAACCAACAACTTCAGCCCTGTCCAAAATTCCACTTTTCATCCGTTAACCACCCGGAATCCACGCGAGGCCCCTAGGACCTAAACCAATCATATCAACCAGTCCCAAAACACATTACGGACTTGCTCGAGGCCTCAAATCATATCCAACAATGCTAAAATCATGAATCAACCTCCAATCCAAGCTTAATGAACTTTAGAATTCCAAACTTCTTCATTCAATGCCAAAACATATCAGATCATGTCCGATTGACCTCAAATTTTTCACACAATTCATATTCGACATTATGAACCTGCTCCAACTTTCGAAATTGGATTCCGACCCCGATATCAAAAAGTCCACTTCCGGTCAAACTTCTCAAAAATCTTCAAATTTCCATCTTTAGCCAAATGACTCAAAAATGATCCACGGACCTCCGAATTCACTTCCGATCGCGCTCCCAACTCCAGAATCACAATACGGAGCTACTCCTAGACTCGAAATCCCAAATAGACATCGATAACACTGAAATTCACTTCAACCCAAACTTATGAAATTTCTTCCAAAATGCTAACTTCCACAATAGGCGCCAAAACGCTCCTAGGTCCTCCAAAACCCGATCCGAGCTTATGCCTAAGTCTGCAATCATCATACGAACCTACTGGAACTTTGCATCCTTAATCCGAGGTCATTTATGCTGAAATCCAATCTTAGTCAATTCTTTCAACTTAAAGCTTTCGAAATGAGAATTCCCTCTCCAAATCAACTCTGAATTCCTCATAATTCAATTCCGACCATGCGTATAAGTCATAATACCTGAAGTGAAGCTGCTTATAGACCCAAACTACTGAATGACACGCTAGAGCTCAAAACAACCGATTGGGTCATTACAATAAGGTCAGCAAATTTCACGATAACCATAATATCAAAAGGATCCTATCAACACCATATCACCATAGTGGGAACCGGCAGGCGGAGTTTAAGAACAAAACCATACTCCAAAACCTTAAGAAGAGGTTGGCCGACGCCAAAGGAAAATGGAAAGAAATTTTGACTGAAGTCTTATAGGCATACCATACGACCTCAACATCTAGTACTGGGACTACCCCGTTCTTATTGGTCTACGGTGCCGAAGCACTAATACATGTCAAAGTAGGAGAACTGAGTCTCAGGTTTCGATATGCGATCATAGGATCAAACAACAAGGCCATGAGTACTAGCCTGGAACTATTGGACGAGAGGCGCGAGGCCACCGTCATTTACTTGGCCGCCCAAAAGCAATAGATCGAGAGGTACTACAATCGGGGAGCCAACCTCCGACACTTCAATAATAAAGACTTGGATTTAAAAAAGGTGACACTAACACTCGAAACCCAAGCGAAGGAAAGCTGGGGACGAATTGGGAAGGTCCATATCAAATTATCGAGATCGCCAGCAAAGGGTCGTATAAAGTTGAAGCAATGAACGGCGAGCGGCTACTGAACAATTGGAACATAACCCACTTAAAATGATATTATAGTTAAGGTACAACCCCATTCGTTACTTTTCTTTACATATTACGAATTGGACTAATGCTTGCAGGTAACCGCTAAGGAATGGTGCAACTCTTAGGCCTGAAAGTACGCGTTGCACTCTTTTTCCCTTGAACCAATTTTGTCCCAAATGAGTTTTTCGATAAGGTTTTTAATAAGGCAATAATGGATCATGCTAAAATTGAAGACCGGTTATGCACTAGAGTCTAGGATCACATAAATAGTATTCGATCCCTTTCTACCATCAGCCTTGAATACGAGGGCCCATCACCCTCGGATAATGATTTTAGCAAGGAAGGAAACTTTGTGCTCGAATAGCCTAGGCTCGATGGATAGGATTTGTTGTAAGGTCCAAACGGTAAAATAAATCGTTCCCACATGGGCCGCTTAAGCCATAACACGAAGCTTGTACACATTTACAATCTTGTATGTTGCGTACAGAAATGAAAAAAAGTTTTCACTTTGCAAATACATATTTTGTCTCCTAAAAACTACTACATTTTTTCCTTAAGGACATCGAGCCCAAGGGCCACCTCTATCCGGATCCAAAGGATCACCCCCCCCACTCGGGGACTGTCGTCCAAGACAAACTCGGACGGCTCAGATTTTTAAGGCCCGGGGGCACAAAAACCTATTAGGCATCAACCAAACCTTGAAGGTAATGACCACCAATACGCGAGTATTGTCGTCCTAGGTAAGTATGGATAGCTTGGGTATTGAAACCCGGGGTAACAAGACTATTGGATAGAACCCGAACTTAAAAGGCTACAACCATCCTAAAAATGGCCCAGAGACGTCTGAAACTCGTAACCAAAACATAGGGCCTTACAAATTTGCAAACCGGTTCAAAGGCTACCCTCAGGAAAATTATTAAAAAAATTCTAAGTAAGCACTTCGGGGAAAGCTTTCGATCATACTAAGCCCCCACAAGTCTTAAGAAAAATTACAAAAAATACAAGCCTTGTTCGAACCTCCGAAAAGACCTTATTATTACGTGCTAAGGCATTCGAAATCATTGCAATCATAATGAAAAATAAAAAAGAAAAAAACTTGAAAAGTTGTCGAAGCGGAAAAAAGAAGAGCCTTATATATATAAATAAATATCTTTACAAAGGCCAAATGACCTCAACAAAATATACAAAAGTACAAAACCGAAGAAAAATCTACAAGGCACGTAAGCTTGATCTTAGCCGGATCCCGCCTCATCACCGGGACCATCGGGATCTTCTTCGCCCTCAGATTCGCCGGAACCCTCGGAGCTTTCCTCGTCCTCGGGATATGCCAAATTCTTGGCCTCGGCCTCGATCCTCTTAACATTTTCGACTTCGGCTGATAGATCTAAACATCGGGCATGAACTTCCTCAAGAGACTCCTTACGAGACTACCAGTTCACGTATTCAACAATGTCTTTCAGGCGGTCCTAGGTTGCCTCAGCATCATCTTTGTATTGGGCCAATATCTCTTCAGCGTCAGCCCTAGTTATTTATGCCACTCTCTTGGTTTCTTTAAGCTCCTTGGAAAGGGAATCCCGTCTGGCAACAGGAGAGCCCAGTTGGTATTAGAGGTCTTCGAATTTTTGAGACCGGGCCTCAGCTTTCTCCCTTTTCGCTCAAAGTTGAGCCTCCGTCGAGGCCAACTACTCCCGTGCAGTCTCCTTTTCCAAAGCCAAACGATCCTTCTTGCTTTTCCATTCTTTAGCCTCATCCTTGATTACGTCCATCTCGGCTTGGAGTTGGTTAATCTGATCAATCTTCTCTTGGACCTACGGGTTTTGACCATTAGTCGCCATGCCTAGCTCGTCATCACTAACTTCAAAAATATATACCTGTTTCACCAGGTTGGCATGTTCTTTCTGAGCCGCGTCCAACTTAGCTCGAAGGCTCTTGATTTCCCCTTCACATTTTTGTTGAGAAGCTTATACATGTCCCTCTTCTTAGCAAGCTCTTTGACTTCAGCCTCGAGTTGGCTAAGCTCATCCTACTACCGAAGAAAGGTTTCATGGTGAAGCACCAAGGTCTACAAAATAAGGAAATAAAAGGGTGTTAGAGTCCTCAAAATCTGAATCTTAAGATAAAAAAAGAGTGATAACACCTTACCTGATTCAACGCATGTTGTGCTTCATTGAACAAGCATGGCGTATCCACCTCGTTCGTTTTTCCTGGTCTTCTTTGGTTATTAGGCACCGGAGGTAACTAACTATCCCGATAGGGGCAAAAAGAATTCGGGCATCCTGCTGAACGATAATAACTATTTATCGCTTCCGACCAGGATCGGTGCTCGGGGCGAGGAACCGGTTAATCAGCCTCGGGCTCACGTTCGGTCTGCCAACCTCCGAGAATGAAATTTTTCCCCGACACCGCTAAGTTACCCAACTTGGTGATATCTTTCGAAACGGTTGAGTCCATGGCATCAAAGAAGCACCGAAGGGGATCGTCCGCTCTGTGGACCCCTTTGTTGGATCGCTCCTTCATCGCTCGGGATTCATCAAACATTGACTTTGTAAATGAGGGAGACCCTCAAATTCTATAACACCAGGCGGGGCAGAACCGGCATCTCGAGTAGTCTCGGTCATCACCGCTGCACCAGCCTCGAGTACTTGAGGGGGACTAGCCTCCATTGTTTCCTCCTCGGTTGCTACATGCTACTTATGGACAAACAGCTCGCGAGCCACAAAGAGTTCATCCTATTTAGGCTCATCCCTGAGCCAGAAAAGTAGGTCCGAGTCAGGCACTTAGGAGCTGGAACTTTCCTTTGGCTTACGAGCCAACCTTCTCCTTGTTTTCTTTTCCTCCGAGCTCGGAGAACTGGGGGGCCTCTTCCTTTTATTTTTCTCTAGTTGTGGCTCTCGGATGCCTCGAAGTAGGAAGATCAGTAGGTAGATCCTTTCCCTCCACCAAGGGCCTAAGTTCGATGGTCTTACGCAAGCCTGCAAAAATAAGAAAAGAAGCAATGAAGACTTAGTATTGAAAAACAAAAGCCTAATGCTGCCTATTCAGAGAAAGAAATCTTACCATGAGATCGGGCCTTCTAGAGATCCTTCGAGAGCTCGCGCCATGAGCGCTCGACATAAGTAATCTAGGAACAAATGCCTCCGATCCATTTCTTGAGCCGACGAGTAGAGTTTAGGACTCAAGCAAGGGCTGCATCATAGCAAATACCGATAAGAAAAGGGAAGGCAAAACACAAAATCAACATTTAAAAGGAAGTTACACTTACGTGATACATTTCACTTCTTGGGGAATGGCCTCCACTCGGCTTGGTATTAGATCGGCGTTCTTCACACGGATAAAGCGTCCTTGCCAACCCCGATTCCGATCCTCGTCGATACTTGAAAATGGGGATTTGATGGCCCGGTGTACAAGCTTTATCAGTCCCCCTAAAAGATTCAGGGACTGTATAGGCAGAGTATATGATTGACGGTGAACGTGCATACATCGATTTTGTTCACAAAGAATCAGAGGAGGATGATCCTCCTCAACAATTGGAGGATTTAGCCGAGGCGTTGTACCTGCTACAGAAGTCCAAGATGACCGGGTCTACCAGGCCCAATGTAAAGGGATAAGTATAACTATTCATATATCCCTCAACATGTGTAGTGATATCGTCATCAGGCTTGGGAGTCACCACATTATTATCCTCCCAACCGTAGTCCTTTCGAACTGCATGAAGAATGGCCTTGGTAATTGTTACATCTCGCGTTTCTCATACAATAAAGTTTTATTTTTAGTTAATTGGCAGAGACTTGGGGATGGGATTATCTTGAAGTTAGCATATTTATGCTATTTATAACAAACGATAAGTAAGTGCCATGGAGGATAAAGGGTACACGATTAAAGAAAATGTGTTTTCGTTGAAGGTTGTCGATTTGGGTTAAAAATACGATCTGAGCTATAATACCCAATATTTATGTACTAGTACCATACAAGATACCATATGATCGTGATATTAATAATTTCCACCGCATCCCTCCAAAAACGTGGCAGCCAACCACTTTCTAAACAATGACTTATGGTCACATTGGAATAGGTGGAAACAAATGGATAATTAAAGACAACACTTCATATCTTGAAAACATGAGCAAGATTACTTCATTTCTAAATAATTTCAACACTACAACTAGATAAAGCCTTTGCACGTTAGTTCTTACAAGAAATTCCTAAACCACTTCATTCCTTACATTTGATATACCATCCCTACAAATAATAACACCAAATCAGAATTTTTGTCATCTCCTACCATTAGAACTTAGGAATGACTTGATAGTTAGGAAGTTTTATAAAAAAAACAGAACGTTGCCACCTTATAAAACTTTCAACAAATTTCTGATTCTCAAATTTTCATTAACAACGAGAATTTTAGAAGCCTAACAACGTAAATTTTGCGAATATAAAGGAGTACGGTGCAATCTTTTTCAAGAATATCATACGGATTATCCCTACTCCGGGTATGTTAAGTCCATCATTTCTTTCTTTTTGGCATGATCTATACGACACAAACGAAACAAGCAAATGCATAATTTTCATAAATTACTTTATTCGTAAAAATGCTAGAAATGTGTATATTCTTATTCTCTCAAAAGTCTTATTATTCTATTGTCTGTTCATGGGTCTCAGAAATATGCATATTTGATAAAGTTTATCCGAAAGGCATACTGAGCTTTATGGCATTTCGAGAAAATCTTATTAACGTATTTCTTATGCATTTCATGCATATATATATGTAAATTAATCCATGACCGGATGGTGTTATACACGCATATATATATATATATATATATATATATATATATATATATATATGGGATACAGTAAAAGATTATAGCGTTATATACGCACCACCACCTAATCAGTTGGTATATGTTGATGATGTTGCCCACAATGGCCGAGACGATATGACGGGATGCCCTCAGTGGCTTGATGATGTTACGTACACCTAACCTATGCATGACACGACATTTATATGCAAGTGTATGACATTATAAATGTTTCAGAATTTACAAAGTTATTCAGGTTTACAGATAGATCTCTTTATTCCATATTTTATCTATGTCTTTTATGTATTGGTTTTCATGCCTTACATACTCAGTACATTATTCGTATTGACGTCCTATTTCTCGGGGCATGCATTTCATGCCCACAGGTACAGGTAGGCAAGTCGATGGTCCCCCTTCTTAGGATCCTTGATCAGCGAGAGTTGGCGTGCTCCACTTGATCCAGAGCTGCTTTAGATTTTGGTACGATATGTTTGTATATAGATATATGGGTATTACATGGCTTAGCCCCATCTTTGTATAGTTGTATTTCTATTAGAGGTCTGTAGACAATTATGTACAGCTGGATAGTAAGTAGCATTGCTGGCTCGCTCCACTGTATTTTCCGCATGTATATGTAATATGTCTTTTGGACAGGTTTCCCTCGCATATGTTATTCATATTTATATCTCAAACACATGCTTAAGGGTGTTCGATAGGTAGGACTCAGGCACCCATCGCGCACTACAAAAAAACTGTAATTAGCTAAGAACATCGTCGCTAATCTGTCTCTAAAACGCCCATAGCTAGCAGAATTTCTTGATAATCCGTTGCTAATTCGTTGCTAAATGAAATTTGCGAAGGATTTTTTATTTATCTACAAAATTTGTCCGTCGCTAAAACCTAATTTTTTAGTAGTGGCGGCCAATCGGCATGGATCATGACAGTAATAGTGCAGATGTACCATGACACCGCCTCGCATCGGCCTTGAACCAAAGAAGGTTTTTCAACCTTGAAGTCATCATTGACCAAACACCCCTCGGGGACGAATATTTTCAAGGGTAGATTGGCTAAAGGTTCATCGACAGCCGCGCCCGGGGCGGTCTCCTCGATCTCAGCGATCGATTATGAAGAAGAAGGAGCATCTTTCCGGGGAACGGTCATAAAAGTGTTTGCCATTTCTTTTATATGGATAAAAAGGTATGAAGCCATGAAGAAGAATGAGGAGATGGAGGATCAGAACTTGCTAATAAGCACACTAGCCTAAGTAAGGAGTAAGAGAAAGGTTGTAACTTGAAGAACGAAGGTACGAATACTGAGGGATGAAAAAGGGGGTTGATCACGCCCAAGTATATCCTCTAAGCAGGATTTTGCGGACGTTGCAAATAAAACTCGAGTATTATGTCCAGGGTCGAATCCACAGAGAGTCAACCTAATAACTGCTACCTTTAGACCCACTCAATTCTTTAGAACCAGTTTCCAAATACTTTTGATTCACTGTTGAGGTTTCTTTATAAACTAAAAATTGTAGAAAAATAACAATCTATAACTAAATAACTAGGGTTGTAGACAAATATGAGAAACAAGCTAAGGTAATGACTTT
>MU690088.1:2128-24341 GCA_026770625.1 Nicotiana glauca
CAACAGTTGAGCGACCGTGCTAGAACCACGGAATTCGGGAGTGCCTAACACCTTCTCCCGGATTAACAGAATTCCTTATCCGGATTTCTAGTTCGCAGACTGTAACAGAGTCAAACTTTCCTCGGTTCGGGACTAAACCGGTGACTTGGGACACCATTATATTCTCAAGTGGCGACTCTGAAATTTTTAAATAATTAATCCCGTTCCGACTGTCCTTAAATTGGAAAAACTCCTCTACGCCATCGCGGGTACAGTAGTGTTTAAAAAAGGAGGTGTGACAAACACCCTAGAGGAGAAAAATATTTTTGATTCTTTTTCTGTTTTGTTTTTAGGAAGAAAATCTAAAGAATAAACCACAGAAAAATATTTTGAATTTTCGCAAGATTTCGAAACAAACAATGAAAAAGATGACACAGAATATTTTCGGATTTATATTTTGATTGTCTGAAGAAGAAATTCTAATGATAAAAAAAGGTAAAGTATGTTTCTTTTTTTCTATGTACAACATCCTAAAGTTCTAATGAAAATAATTTTTTTTTTCATTTTTCACTAATTTCCCATAGAAACACCTCAAAAGAAAATATTTTTGGATTTTGGAATTAATACCTTAAAGAAAACCTTTTAATGATGTATTAAAAGAAAATTCTCTTTAAAAAATTTTCTCTCTTTTTTTTTTAAATTTCTAGATACTAATTTCCTGAAATAAAACCACCTCAAACTTTTTTTTTCTTGATTTCTAGGAGTAGTATTTCTAAACAAAATTTCTAACGGAAATATAAAATGCAACATCTTTTTTTTTTTTTTTATTTATAGCACACTTTTCCGATGCAAAACTAGAAAATACAATGGTAATAAAAAAAACCCGACATTACTATACAAAACTAGAAAGTAAAAGACGACATAAAAAAAATAAAAATCTCCTTAAGCAACTTCTGAATTCAATGGCCCTCGGGCATCTGTCATGCTCAAACTCCGGTAAGTAAATCCACACCTGTATGAGAAAACTTAAACCAACATTATGTGAGATAATAACATTCCCTACTAGACACATGCAAGACATGGTTGCGATTAAATTTGGCTAAGACCCCGC
The DNA here is from genome assembly GCA_026770625.1 of Nicotiana glauca. Taxonomy (NCBI): domain Eukaryota; kingdom Viridiplantae; phylum Streptophyta; class Magnoliopsida; order Solanales; family Solanaceae; genus Nicotiana; species Nicotiana glauca. Next base: position 3,219 of record MU690088.1, read on the forward strand.
AAAGTCAAGAACCTAAGATTTACTAGGAAGACCGGACCCTATGTGGATTGCCTACGTATCATGCCCCGAAAGACGAGAATCGGGTATGCGTAGTTCGGGCAGATTGGATACGAGTGAAAATTAAAAAAAACAATTAACTTAGAGAAAACATATTTTTTGTCTTTTTCTTGAAAATGATGAAACATCAAAAAAAATCTTTTGGAATTTTCTTTTTCCTCTTTTTTTTTTGGAAAATTATGGGAAAGTGCAAAATCATTTTTTGAATTTTTCATTTTCTTTTTTTTTATTTCAAAAATGTGACAGAAAACACAATCGAGCCCTATTTGCTTTATTTTTCATACTTCAACCTCTCTCTTTTTTCCTCGTTTTTTTCATTTGCCCTCAGCTATCATTGGTCCGCCAAATGACCCTTTTACCCTTGAATAAATGCAACATGTAGCACGTAGGATACATCAAGATGGTCTGTTATTTTGGGTACACCTGTCCTAGATGGACCCAACCCCAGTGTAGAGTCCCCTAAGTCACATGCACATGATGAAGCTGTGTTTTTCTAGGTTCAAATCCTGGGGTTTTGGTCTAGACTTGGAGTACCCGAGCGAAAAACTGGGGCCGAGGAGGGGGCGACGAATCGGGAGCACTAAAGTCTGCCTGGCCTTGTCGCTTGCCCAGCCTCGCTCTATTTGGTATAATTTCTACAAAAAAAGCGGGATACACTAACGTATGCACCATTTTCAGAAGACTCAGAGGGGTGCGTAAAAAGATAATTATATACAATTCAACAATATTAAAGCGCTAAACAAATAGCATTTAGCACAAAAAGGTTCACAGAATACAATAATATGAACAATAAATAAAGCCAAGTAAAAATCATAAAACAAGCTTGAATTCTTGAATCTTGAACCAGAAGATCAGGGTTTATTTTCCCTAGTAGAGTCGCCAGAGCTTTCTCATTTTTCTTACTACACCCCCAGAAGGAGTATAATAAAGGGAGTTATTTCCAACTTGAAGTGACAATCGAAACAGGATTATATAATTAAAAATCAGAGTTACCACTTGGGAGATTTATGGTGTCCAAAGTCACCGGTTTAAATCACGAATGGAGGAAAAGGTTTGACTATGTACACAATCTGCGAATCAGAAATCCGGGTAAGGAATTCTTTTAACCCGGGAGAAGGTGTTCGGCACTCCCGAGTTCCGTCGTTCTAGCACGGTCACTTTGATAATACTTGGCTTACTAAAATTGTTAAATTAATAAATTTAGAACCAATATGCATTTACCTCTTTCACCACTTTTAATTAAGAAAATTATCTTAAAACGGGTTAGGCGTACGTATACCCATTTGTTTGGCGCGTCAAAAATCATGTCACGTGAACGTGTCCACAATTAATAACGCTTTATTATTATTAAGAAAGTTTGTGTCAAAGTTGCGCGAACGCATACTCCGGTTATGTTTTTAGAAATCGTAATCATGCCATGCGAACGTGTCCACAACCGCGATAATATATTAAACGGGCCTAAAGGATTGCTATGATGTTTGTAAACTAGTGATTTTGAGCAAAGAGGCCTGAATCCATGAGGTACTTTTGTTGAAGAGTTTCATTGCACTTGACCAAGCCAAAGGTCTAAGCATGTAGGTGATCCATTGTTAATGGGCTAGGCACATTTCCAATTCTTATATCCCAGCAAACATATGACACAAGTGAGGACCACTATATTTTGCCGAGTCCAAAGTTGACTATAACAAGAATAAGATAACTAAACCAACACACAAAAAAGCAACATAATAAAGATGAACTAGAGTGTGATGGGGCCAGGACTTCTGCTAGCCCAAACTGCCAACCTTTCAATTTAATTGACGTGCTCTCGACCACTCCCTTTAACATGTATACTCCATTTCCTTTCACAACACATTTCAATACTCCAAATCGCAATTTTAATACAAAATTGACCAGTAAGTTTGAGATACATAACAACACGAGTTTATGCAATGCAGCCTATGATATAGCTCTTTATGGCAAAAAGAAGACAAGATTTACAACAAGAAATTCAGACAGGGACATGTTTCAATCGCCAAACTCAAACAAACCTTGCTACCATACAAGCACGATTTAACGAAAGCATTTCTTAGAGGAAGCAACGAGAAAATAGTAGGGTTTATTTCTCTTTGTCAATCAAGCACAGGGAGTGTAACATATACAAGTATACCTAACAGAGATTCATAACAACAAACACTTAGGGCTAATAAGAAGCAAACACCATAACGAAAGCTCAGTCACGTAATACCAACATCTATATTTAACGGCTAAACTAAGACAGACATTATCTAACATATGATGTTCAGAACTCAAATTCGAATAACATATTATAGCTTGAAGGAAAGTAGGCGAAATTCTCTAAATAAAATAAAACAAATAAATAAGCTAATCTACGACCCAAATTGTTGAAGAATATCACTCAAAAACTCTAGATTTCTATTTTTTTATTCCAATTCAACCTTACATTTAGAGGGAATGCAGAAATGTACCTGAGATTGAAAGAACAAAGAAATAAAGAGGGATCAGCAGTATTAACAACAAGGATCAGCAACAACAACAGCAATAGAGCCCAGCAAACCAGAAAGTGAACAAACAGACCAATTTTTAAACCAGCAGATTAGATACAACGATCCAAAAACTAATTTCAGTCACTGAATAGACCAGCAGACCTCAAGACAAACTCGACTTTAACCCATCTTAGTATCAGCTAACCAGAAAATTGCTTCACCAAGAAAACCTCAAAAATCACCAAAAAGTAATCAATGAAACAGTGTTGTTCTAAAGTTTCTCAGCCCTTTGTATTTTTTCAGAGTTTTTAGCTCTTGAAGTCTATGAAACAGTAAAATTTATGCATCTTTGTATTTTTTCTGGATTTCAGCTCTTAAAATGTGCCTTCTAAGGCAAGAAAGAGTGCCTTTATAGGCAAGCATCTAGGGCAGTTAGCCGATTTTATTACCGCACTCCTAGTCCTTTTTTAATTTCTGCTTTTAGCTTGAAGATCCCTAAAATTTTGACTTGTTTTCCAAGTTATCCTACTAGCAATCTGAAAATCAAATTAAAACCCTACCCAAGCTTCCTAGAAGCTTCCTATTTCTGTTACAGCTAGATTTCCTAAGGCTTAATCCCAAATTACCCCTTGAATCCTTACTATTTACCCTCCCCTGAAACATAATGGGTCGATCCCAAACTTGGGCCAACGGGAAACTCTCCAACTTGGGCTTCTGTTTCAAAGGCTAAAACTGATAAAATCTCCCAAACCCAATCCAAACAAATGAAACAAACAAAACTATGCAATTATTTCTTTCTCTGTTTTTTTTGTTTTTGAATAAAATACGTTAGAAGAAAAATGCAAACTAATACTGAACTAATAGCTAACAAATATAATTAAACTACAAAAAAGGAACAGAGATTTTTTGACTGACAATTGCACTTAAAGAGAAAAAGAAAGAATATAGCAGTGAAGACAAATTGAAGCTCAGAATCTTCAAAAATAAAGGTGACTGGAACTCGAAAGCACTCTGCTCAATCGAAGGCCATTTGATCGGACCTCGAAAAATTCGAGATGAGTCGAAAGTCACATTAATCAACGGTTCTTTGACAAAAGCCATTAACTAATGTTAACTTCGACTCAAGGCATGCCAAAAATCAACTGAAAATTCGAGGAGAAGGAAACTCGGCATTTCAAACCACTCTAAGATCTAAAAACTAGGGAGTTTCGGGGCGTTTTGAAAGACATGGTTTTGGAATATAAGGAGAAGGGAAGGTGGTAGTTGCATGGTGTTCGTTTGGGTGGTTTTGGGGTGCTGCCGCCGGTCAGTGATGGAGGTTAGGTTGAGAGAGATCGAGAAGGGTATCTATTTGAACTGAAGCCTTCGTCTCTTTTTAGGACAGATTTAAGTGATGCGAATGAGGTAATCCACGGGTCGTCGGATGAGGCACGATGATGGGCCAGGATCTATTTACCTTAATTAAATTGAAAATGGCATCGTTTGGTCGTCCAAAGAGACTGGGTCGGGTAAGGAACGGTTTTGGGCGGGTGTAGGCTGGTTTTGAACGGTTTTTTTGTTAGGGCTTGGCATATTTCAAGAATTGGCCCAAATTCGGATATTTTATTAAAAACACAATTTCTTTATTTTATTTTTTTTCAAATTAAAACTAAAAATCTAAATTAACTCTAAAAAAATTAAATTAACCTACCAAATTATATTAAGCTCTAATTAATAATCCACACTATTAATTAAATACCAAATTAAAAGAAAACTAACAAAATTCAAAACTAAAATTTAAACAAAGTAGAATAAATCAATTTTTGTGATTTTTGTATTTTTGTAAAACCCTAATTACTGATTAATCTAAAATATGCAAAATTGAGTTCTAAATGCAAATGCAATATTTTTGTATTTTTTGTGAATTATATAAATTAAAAATGCACACATAAATGCAGATAAACATCAAAATTATGCCATTAAATCCTAAAAATCAAATAATTAAAGAAAAATCCTAAGTATAAGAATTCTATAGGAGTAATTCATGCAAGGAAAAAATCACGTGCTCACACGTATGAGTTTAAAACTAACTTATTACAGATTTTTTATCAAAGCTGTCAAAGATACGCGATCTCGAAGACACCATATTTACACAAAGGCCTTAGGTTTTAAAGCACGTGTTGCACTCTTTTTTCCTTAGATCGGATTTTGTCCCAAATAGGTTTTACCGGCAAGGTTTTTAATGAGGCAGTAACTATGTGCTACCAAAGGAGAACTCAACAATATCCAAGGCTTCTTTTCAATCAACCTCGAATACTGTGGGGAATCACCCTTGGAGGTTATATTTTCAAGAAGAATACTTCACGCCTAAGAGGGCCTCGATAGGAAAACTTTGTAATGGGCCAAATTTCAGATGAACCATGTCCATATAGAATAGTCGAGCCCTGACGGAAAAACATGTACGCATGTATCAAATTACTTGAAGAAGCATTCTGTTTATATCAAAAACACTTTGGACATCAAAAAAATCTACTATTATACAAGCTCTACACTTATAATCCTACGGGAAATGGCTCAAGAGCCAAAACATAAAAGCATCAGGAATATTCGAGGACTGTCATCGACAGTCGATACATTGGGATATATTTGCTTTAGCATAAGAAAACCTCAAAAATCACCAAAAAGAAATTAATGAAATAGTGTTGTTCTAAAGTTTCTCCGCCCTTTGTATTTTTTCAGAATTTTTAGCTCTTAAAGTCTATGAAACAGTAAAATTTATGCAGTTTTGTATTTTTTTTGGATTTCAGCTCTTAAAATGTTCCTTCTAAGGCAATAAAGAGTGCCTTTATAGGCAAGCATCTAGGGCAGTCACCGATTTTATTCTTGCACTCCTAGTCCTTTTTTAATTTCTACTTTTAGCTTGAAGATCCCTAAAATTTTAACTTGTTTTCCAAGTTATCCTACTAACAATTTGAAAATCAAATCAAAACCCCTACCCAAGCCTCCTAGAAACTTCCTATTTCTGTTATAGCTACATTCCCTAAGTCTAAATCCAAAATTACCCCTTGAATCCTCACTATTTACCCTCCCCTAAAACACAATTGGTCGACTGTCCAAAACCCCAATCCCCAAACTTGGGCCAATGGGCAACTCTCCAACTTGGGCTTCTGTTTCAAAGGCTAAAACTGATAAAATCCCCCAAACCCAATCCAAACCAATGAAACAAATAAAACTATGCAATTATTTCTTTCTCTGCTTTCTTTTTGTTTTTGAATAAAACACTCTAGAAGAAAAATGCAAACTAATACTGAACTAATAGCCAACAAATCTAATTAAACTACAGAAAAGAAACAGAGATTTTGTGACTGACAATTACACTTAAAGAGAAAAAGAAAGAATATACCAGTGAAGACAAATTGAAGCTCAGAATCTTCAAGAACAAAGGTGACTCGAACTCAAAATCACTCTACTCAATCGAAGGCCATTTGATCGAACATCGACACATTCGAGATGAGTCGAAAAGCACATTAATCAACGGCTCTTTTACAAAAGCCATTAACTAATGTTAACTTCGACTCAAGGCATGCCAAAAATCAACTGAAAATTCGAGGAGAAGGAAACTCGACATTTCAAACCACTCTAAGATCTAAAAACTATGGAGTTTCGGGGCGTTTTGAAAGACATAGTTATGGAATATAAGGAGAAGGGGAGGTGGTAGTTGCATGGTGTTTGTCTGGATGGTTTTGGGGTGCTGTCGCCGGTCAGTGATGGAGGTTAGGGTTGAGAGAGATCGAGAAGGTGATCTGTTTGAACTAAAGCCTTCGTCTCTCTATAGGACAGATTTAAGTGATGTGAATGAGGTAATCCGGGCCGTCGGATGAGGCACGATGAAGGGCCAGAATCTATTTAACTTAATTAAACTGAAAACGACATCATTTGGTCGTCCAAAGAGACTGGGTCGGGTAAGGAACGGTTTTGGGTGGGTGTGGGCTGGTTTTGAATGGTTTTTTTTATTTGGGCTTGGCAGATTTCAAGAATTGGCCCAAATTCGGATCTTTTATTAAAAACTCAATTTCTTTATTTTCTTTTCTTTTCTTTTCAAATTAAAACTAAAATATAAATTAACTCTAAAAAAATTAAATTAACCTACCGAATTATATAAAGCTCTAATTAATAATCCACACTATTAATTAAATACCAAATTAAAAGTAAACTAACAAAATTCAAAATTAAAATTTAAACAAAGTAGAATAAATCAATTTTTGTGATTTTTGTATTTTTGTAAAACCCTAATTGCTGATTAATCTAAAATATGCAAAATCAAGTTCTAAATGCAAATGCAATATTTTTATATTTTTTGTGAATTATATAAATTAAAAATGCACACAGAAATGCAGATAAACATGAAAATTACGCCATTAAATCCTAAAAAACTAATAATTAAATAAAAATCCTAAGTCTAAGAATTCTATAGGAGTAATTCATGCGAGGCAAAAATCACGTGCTCACAGTTGCCCCTCTTTGCTCGGAACCACGAAGAGTTTTCGTGCAAAGATACGTGAGCGGATACGAGCGATTTTTGCCTATTTGGCACTCCATGAGAAGCATTTTGAAAAACGTCCGACCGAACCTTACATCAGAGGTTGCCTACATATCCTTGGCTGTAAAGGAATCAGGTCAGTGTAATTTTGGAAGTTTCGGTAGCTGGGACTACCGGGAGCTGTGATTTCACTGCTGATGTTGCTGCTGCTATTTCTTTCTAAACCCCCTTATTACACCATGTAAAAAATAAAAAGAAGCTAGACTAAACTATGATCTATGCTTTATAAAATCCTATCTATATCTTCAAACGTGCTCTTGTGGTTCTTATTGCTTTGTTGACTTGTATTCTCTCGATGATATCCCTTCGTTGCCACCTTGAATTGTAATCTGAGATGTTTTTCCTTTCTCCAGGTGGATGCCTGACTGCTGACTACACTTTGAGATGTTTTTCCTTTCCCCAGGTGATGCTTGACTGCTGAACTTGAATGTATTCCCTGCTCTCCAGGCGGGCTCCTGATTGCTGAACTTGAAACGTATTCCTATGCTCTCCCGGCGGGCTCCTGACTGCTAACTTGAAATGTATTCCCTGCTCTCCAGGCAGGTTTCTAACTATTGACTTGAAATGTATTCCCTGCTCTCCAGACGGGCTCCTGACTGCTGACTTGAAATGTATTCCCTGCTCTCCAAGCGGGCTCCTGACTGCTAACATAAAATGTATTCACTGCTCTCTAGGCAGGCTCCTGACTTCAACAAATAGACAAAAACAAAGAAAATTTTCTGCCCCAGTTTGGGTATCTGGGCACATATGTAAGTGTAAAACGAACCACATTATCAAATATCAATAAGAACTTGAAAGCTAAAACTTGAATTGTACTCCCTTGTTCTCCAGGCGGGCTCCTGACTACTGACTTGAATATATTCCCTGCTCTCCCGGCGGGCTCCTGACTTCAACTTGAAATGTATTCCCTGTTCTCCATGTGGGCTCTTGACTGCTGACTTGAATGTATTCCCTGCTCTCCAGGCAGGCTCCTGACTGCTAACTTGAAATGTATTCCATGTTCTCCAGGTGGGCTCCTGACTGCTGACTTGAAATGTATTCCCTGTTCTCCAGGTGGGCTCCTGACTGCTGACTTGAAATGTATTCCCTGTTCTCCAGGTGGGCTCCTGACTTCAATAAAACAAATAAAATAAAGAAAAAATATTTCCCCAGTTTGGTAGCTAGGCACATGGGTGAGTGTTGAACTGAATCATTTTACCAACTATTATTAAGAATTTTAAAGCTAAGTCCTATAATCCGGGGAGGTCCTGACAACTCCAAAGTGAACAACAATTACAAACCTAAGTTATATCGTGTAAAGGTATTACTCCCACTATATTTGTTATCTAAAAGGTCTTAAACTAATCCTATTATCCAGGAAGGTCCTGAAAATCAAATCAAGGCTTATCTTAAAGACTAACACTTTTACGACTAAATCATACTACACTACAACAGAATTTATGTTATATCTTGTTATCTAATGGAAATCTTAAAACTTGGTCTCATTATTCAGGGAGGGGTCCTGAAAACTCCTAATTGAATCATGTCTTAAACATGTAAACTTTGCAATCAACTTACATTCTTCTATGATTTGTTTTGAAATTTATCTAAGCCCTATTTTTCAGGAAGGTCCTGAGAGTTTACGATCAAACCTGTTTTGGTGCTTGCTCTTTCCCTACGGAGAGTTTCTCCGAAATGAAAACTTTCTGCCCCTGTATCAATCAAAGAAAAATATTTTCAGTTTAAAATGGTGGTTAGTTGATGGCATTCTTGCTGAAGATGTCTCCACTGCTGTGTTTTGCTTTGACTTGCTTCCCGAACTGGCCCTGAACCACTTGACTTTCTAACTGACTTTCAAACCCCATGACTTTCGATGACCCGAGTGATCTATACCAAACCATTGTTTTACATCCTTGACCCTTTTATCTGAACCTTTGCATCTCCCATGAAATTACCTAGTCATTCCACCGATGAAACTTCTGGTGACTCCTTGTATCCCACTTTACATCATGCTATCTTTGGTATATTTCGGCCACACTGTGCTTTGCAATTTTGGTAGCTGGTAGTGAGATTTGAAATCCTTTCTTATTTGCTTTGAACAAAACTGACATTGAAACATCTTAGAGAAACAAACCCTAAAAGAAATGAAATGCAATGACCTTGAGAGTTAAGGGTAAAGAAAATCCAAAACCAGATGACTTACTAAAAGGAAAGAAAGGGAAAAGAGACTTATCTGAGTGGAATAGCTGGTACCATTGATCACGACATGCATTTCGGACTAATCGGCCCAATCTGTCCAACCAATCAACTTTCAGTTGCCATACTTTGTTGCCCCAGAATTCCATAACCTGATTTCTTCAAACAAACCCTAACCTTGTTCATCCTGCGGTGTCCTGAATGGTTTTCACCCACAGACCTCTCTCATTTGTTCACTTCTCAACTCACTTTCTCCTTAAGGTTCCCGTGAGGGTTTTCACCAATAAGACTTTCTCATTTTTGGTTTCTCTCAACTCACTTTTGCCTTAAGGTACCCGTGAAGGTTTTCACCAATAAGACTCTCTTATTTTGATTTCTCTCGACTAACATCGCCTTACGGTGCCCGTGAGGGTTTTCATCAATAAGACTCTCTCATTTTATTATTTTCCTTCTTGGACCAGAGTGTTGCCCGTGCGATGAATCACCTCTATCTGCTCGACTTGGCATTTCCCAAAGACTGATCAGAAGGTCATTCTTTGGACCGTAATGTGGCTTTTGGATAGGATTAGAAAGAAAGCTATTACAGGATCAAAACAATTCAAATGGGTTTAACATTACAACTTTTGGAATCAGATTTCTTACAACAACCGCAACTTCTACCCCAGTTTCTTGCTTGGGGACTTTTGGATTTTATTTTGATGGGACCGAACCATGAGGCTGCATACGTATCCTTAAAAGGAATCAGGATGAACGTAGTTCATGTGACTACTTTTGTTGTTGATACTTTTCTTTTTCTTTTTTTTTCTTGATATGTTGTTTTCTTTTCCTTTTTCTTCTCTTTCCCTTTTTCTTTTCCTCTTCTTTTTCTTCTCTCTCTATTCATTGTTTTCTTTCTCTTTTTCCTTCACTGACTTTCCACGCTTGTGTTTATGATCTTTGTTAGTGATTCTAAAAAAGGGGTATGAAAGAAAATAAATAAGGCTCAAAGGGGTAGCAATGGATAAAGTATTTAGATAGCAGAACAAAATGCCTTCGTCATTCCAATCTCGAAAACATGCCAAGTATAAATAAATACAATTGAAACAAAGAAAATAATATATAATATCTCTTGACCGCATCGGAATTGATGACTATTTCAACACATTTGCCTTCTATGTCTATTAGATACAAAGCGCCATTGGACAACACTCTCGTCACGATGAACAGCCCCTGCCAATTTGGGCCGAACTTGCCTTTGGCCTCAGCCTGGTGCGGAAGAATACGCCTCAACACTTGCTGGCCCACTTCGAACTTTCATGGACGTACCTTCTTATTATATGCTCTTGCTATTCTCTGTTGATACAACTGACTACGACACACTGCTGCCAATCTTTTCACATCGATCAAACTCAATTGCTCCAGGCAGATAGAGATATATATATATATATATTTGACCCATTCATCATCATCAATCTGTGCTTCATCATCACACTCCATTTTGGATTCTCAGAATTAACTTGGCTTTCAAAACTCGACAGAAGACTCCTCATGCATGTCATGTCATTGAAACTAGCATAAAAAGAACTGTATAAGAAAGAAAAGAAAAACAAAAATGAAACTATCAGGAATGAAGAAGAAGGGAAATTGCATTTCACTGAAATTGAAAGATAACAAGGTTTAACACATCCAAACGGACGGAACATAGAATCTGAATCACAACCCTGGAATAATCCAGACAACTAAAAGAAAATCAAAGCCCACTACCAAAACTCCCTCCGAGTATGAAGAGGAGTAGCTTCCCAATTGTTGATCTTCACATTCGTCCTGACAAAATGCACTTCTTCATCACCAGAACCTTCCCCAATTTCTACCGTGTTCACTTCACCAAATAGACTTTCAACCCTCTCAAATCAACTCCTCATCAAAGACAACCCAGGTTTTGGAACTGCTGACAACGGACGCTTCACTGCCCCTGACTTGACAAAAGTTCTGAATAGGTGTGGTATAGTCCAAGAAAGCGGCCATGCTTTCTTTTCCAACTTTGTAGCCTTCTTTACATCATCCCCTGTAGGCTTGAACCCCGGACCAAATGTACCCAGATTTTTGCGTAGAGATACGAGCTGCACAATACCTTGCAAACATGTGCCCAGACATTTACCCGGCACAAAACAATACTTCAACATCTCATTAGCTACCATGCAGATCGAAGGTGATAGCCTCGGCCTTGGAATACATTTTCCTTCAGGAACCTTTTCGACAGACATCATTTCGGAAGTTTGATAAGCTAAAGGTCCTTAATCATCTCCGGCCTCAATAAATGGAGAAGATTAATCTTCATAAAGGATAAATCCTCCTCCCCACTCACAACTATCTCTTATTTGTCCCACTCAAATTTCACCATTTGATGTAGCGACGATGGTACTGCCTTAGCCGCATGTACCCAAGGCCTACCCAATAACAAATTATATGGGGTGACCACGTCTAGCACTTGAAATTCCACACTGAAACCAACTGGACCTATCACCAATTCAAGCGTTATATCTCCAGCAGAACCTTTACCTTTTCCATCAAAACCTCGAACATCTACACCGTTCATGTGGATTCCTTTGGTGCCGATCTTCAACTTTTGCAAAGTGGACAGAGGAAAAATATTTGTACTGGATCCATTATTAACCAACACCCTGGTGACAGAATAATTTTCGCACTTCACAGTGATACAAAGATCTCAATAATGTTCCGCACCCTCTATAGGAAGCTCATCATCCGCAAAAGTGATCTTATTTGCTTCGAAACTCCTGCCAGCAATCTTTTCTAATTGATTTACTGTGATGTTATCAGGAACATGTGCCCCTTTCAGAATCTTCATTATGGTCCCGCGATATTCATCTGATTGTGTCAACAAAGATAATAGAGAAATATTGGTTAGAGTTTTCCTTAATTGTTTAACAATGGAATAGTCTTGCACTTTCATCTTTCTCAAGAACTCTTTAACCTCCTCCTCGGTCACCGGTTTCTTCACTGGCATTTGGCTACCCTTGAAGAGCTTGTCCTTCCTTAATTCTTTGGAGGTAACACATCCTCCAAAGTGATTTGATCCTCCGATCTCAAAAACTTCTTTCTCCACTTCCTTTCCTTTGTGTGTCCTTATTGCTCGTTTGCAGTTCCCCGGGACATCCTTTGTCTCAGCCGCTGGGAACTGAGTCATTGATTTAATTGCAACATGGGTAATAAGAGACCCTTTCATAACTACAGCAGGCTTGCTTGGCATCCCTAATACTACCAACTTTGGCTTTTTCCGGCTTTCCCTGACACCATTCGAAGACCCTTCTGCAAACATCACACGTTTCCTAGATAGTTCATCTTGCTCCACAACCTTAGCGGGTTTTTCAATTTCAATGGGAGGCCCGAGATGAGGAGTGAACCAGTATGGATCTGAGGTCTTGAATGTTGGTTTTGTACCATAGTATTGGATATCAGGAACTTTGAATAAGGTTCACTAGAGGATAGAAGGATGTCGGCATGGGGAGGAGCTGCAAAGACAGGAGTAGTTAATGACACGCTTGCATTGGCAGGTGGAGCGTGAAAAGGCTGGGACAAGGTGCCAGGGTAGTTTTGGCAAGGGGTAAAGCCTGGAGCATGTTGGGAGGACAGTCCAACGGCATTGGAAATCTGGGATTGTGATGGTAGTGGGACGGAAGCAAGACTTTCAATGTAGTTGGTGGGGAATGAGGGTAGAGGGTGACCATTAATCCAAGCCTAGTACATCTCCGTTATCTGGTGTTTCAACCTTTGGGCCTCTTCTTTCAACTCAAATTCTGATTCGACAACACCTATGTCCGATCCCTCGCTAGTCATGGCTGTCTTGCTGTTTGAACTAGCGTGCATGGATGACTCGCCCAAATGCCACAAACTAACCACCTTCATGTGATTAATAACAAAGATAACAAGGAGGGGCAAAACACGACAACATGTTAGCGTTAGGGCATTTATCAGGTAATAACATCACATTGCGTGCAATGCACCTATCAACAATTAACGGCTCTAGAATAACTTCGAGGGTCATAAGGTCACTTGGCATCATCCCAATTTTTTCATTCCAATCCTCTCCTTTCTTGGCGTGCTTGTTTTCTTTCCTCGTTTTCCTTCTAATTATCACTCTCATTTCTCATATCCCATGATTACATCATCTTTTTCTTCCTTCCTTTCTTTTTTTCTCTTTTTTTTTCTTCTCTTTTTTTCTTTTAATAGAATAAAAAAATTATTCGATCGAACCCTATGTAGGTTGCCTATGTATCATGACCACGCATGAATCAGATCTTTGCGTAGTTCGGGAAGATCGAAAATAAAATAAACAAACTAACGTTCTTTTTTTATTATTACCCTAATGACCACTCCGATGAGAAAAGAGAAATAAAAGAAGCAAATCTTTTTTTTTTGAATTTTCTAAACATAATGTTCTATAACCTATTCTAAACTCAAGCTTAACGGGCATTTTTTTTTATATCCTTTTCCTTTTTTTTTTGAAACAAACACTCCACGGGAAATTATTAAGGAAAAACCCTAGAGGAGAAAAATATTTTTGATTCTTTTTCTGTTTTGTTTTTAGTAAGAAAATCTAGAGAATAAACCACAGAAAAATATATTGAATTTTCGCAAGATTTCGAAACAAACAATGAAAAACATGACACAAAATATTTTTGGATTTCAATTTTGATTGTCTAAAGAAGAAATTTTAATCATAAACAAAGATAAAGTATGTTTCTTTTTTTCTATGTACAACATCCTAAAGTTCTAATGAAAATAATTTTTTTTTTTTAATTTTTCACTAATTCTCAATAGAAACACCTCAAAAGAAAATATTTTTGGATTTTGGAATTAATACCTTAAAGAAAACCTTTTAAAGAGGTACTAAAAGAATATTCTCTTCTTTTTGAATTTTTAGTCCTAAAAAATTTTCTCTCTTTTTTTTTAATTTCTAGATACTAATTTTCTGAAATAAAACCACCTCAAACTTTTTTTTTTCCTTGATTTATAGGAGTAGTATTTCTAAAAAAAAATTTTAACGGAAATATAAAATGCAACATCTCTTTTTTTTAATTATTTATAACACACTTTTCAAATGCAAAAATAGAAAATATAATGCTAATAAAAAACCGACATTACTATACAAAACTAGAAAGTAAAAGACGACATAAAAAAAATAAAAATCTCCTTAAGCAACTTCTGAATGCAGTGGCCATGGGGCATCTGTCATGCTCAAACTTCAATAAGTAAATCCACACCTGTATGATAAAACTTAAACAAACATTATGTGAGACAATAACATTCCCTACTAGACACATGCAAGACATGGTTGCGATTAAATTTGACTAAGACCCCGCAAAGCCAAGAACCTAAGATTTACTCGGAAGACCGGACCCTATGTGGGTTGCCTACGTATCACGCCACGAAAGACGAGAATCAGGTATGCGTAGTTCGGGCAGATTGGATACGAGCGAAAATTAAAAAAAATAATTAACTTAGAGAAAACATATTTTTTGTCTTTTCCTTGAAAATGGTGAAACATCAAGCAAAATCTTTTGGAATTTTCTTTTTCCTCTTTTTTTTTGGTTTTTTTTTTGGAAAATTATGGGAAAGTGCAAAATCTTTTTTTAAATTTTTGATTTTCTTTTTTTTTTCAAAAATGTGACAGAAAACATAATCGAGCCCTACTTGCTTTATTTTTCATACTTCACCCTCTCTCTTTTTTTCCTTGATTTTTTTAATTTTCCCTAAACTATCATTGGTCCGCCAAATGACTCTTTTACCCTTGAATAAATGCAACATGTAGCACATAGGATACATCAAGATGGTCTGTTATTTTGGGTACACATGTCCTAGACATACCCAACCCCTGTGTTGAGTCCCCTAAGTCACATGCACATGATGAAGCTGTGTTTTTCTAGGTTCAAATCCTGGGGTTTTGGTCTAGACTTGGGGTACCCGAGCGGACAACTGGGGCCGAGGAGGGGGCGACGTACCGAGAGCACTAAAGTCTACCCGGCCTTGTCGCTTGCCCAGTCTCGCTCTATTTGGTATAATTTCTACAGAAAAAGCGGGCTACGCGAATGTATGCACCATTTTCAGAAGACTCAGATGGGTGCGTAAAAAGACAATTATATACGATTCAACAATATTAAAGCGGTAAACAGATAGCATTTAGCACAAAAAGGTTCACAGAATACAGTAATATGAACAATAAATAAAGCCAAGTAAAAATCATAAAACAAGCTCAAATTCTTGAACCCTGAACCAGAAGTTCTCGGTTTATTTTCCCCAGCAGAGTCACCAGAGCTGTCACATCTCCTTTTTCTTACTACACCCAAAGAAGGAGTATAATAAAGGGAATTATTTCTAACTTGAAATGACAATCGAAACAGGATTATTTAATTAAAAATCAGAGTCGCCACTTGAGAAATTTATGGTGTTCCAAGTCACCGGTTTAAATCTTGAATCGAGGAAAAGGTTAGACTATGTATACAATCTGCGAATCAGAAATCCGGGTAAAAAATTCTGTTAACCAGGGAGAAGGTGTTAGGCACTCCCGAGTTCCGTAGTTCTAGCACGGTCACTTTGATAATACTTGGCTTACTAAAACTGTTAAATTAATGATTTTAGAACCTATATGCATTTACCTCTTTCACCGTTTTTAATTAAGAAAATTATCTTGAAACGGTTATGCGTACTTATACCCATTTGTTTGGCGCGTCAAAAATTATGTCACGCGAACGTGTCCAGAATTAATAACGTTTTATTATTATTATTAAGAAAGTTTGGACCAAAGTTGCGCGAACGCATACTCTAATTTTGTTTTTAGAAATCGCAATCATGTCACGCGAACGTGTCCACAACCGCGATGATATATTAAACAAGCCTAAAGGATTGCTATGATGTTTGTAAACTAGTGATTTTGAGCAAAGAGGCTTGAATCCATGAGGTACTTTTGTTGAAGAGTTTCATTGCACTTGACCAAGCCAAAGGTCTAAGCATATAGGTGATTCATTATTAATAGGCTAGGCACATTTCCAATTCTTATATCCCAGCAAACATTTGACACAAATGAGGACCACTATATTTTGCCGAGTCCAAAGTTGACTATAACAAGAATAAGATAACTGAACCAACACACAAAAAAGAAACCAAATAAAGATGAACTCGAGTGTGATGGGGCCACGACTTCTGCTAGCCCAAACTGTCGACCTTCCAATTTAATTGACGTGCTCTCGACCCCTCCCTTGTGTCACAATCCATTTTCCATAATAGGTCGTGATGGCGCCCGACAGCATTTGCCAGGCCAGCCAACGTGAAAGAATAATTAAATCCCAATTTACCCTTACTAAAAACCATTATGATAGAAGCTTTCCCAAATTAATATCATGAACCAGTAGGGATCAACAAAATGAAAAGACAGTTATACAACCCAAAATAACGTCTACCACTGTGTGTGTGCCAGAACCTGGTGTCACAAGCTACGGGCAACTAGTAGAATATAAATAACATGAATAATACCCTATCCTACTGTCTGAATCAGGATAGACAGAAACAACAAAAATACAAGGAAGGCTTCTTCGGCTGCGGATCGGCAATAAGGGAGTGCAGCTCACCGTCGAAGTCCCCGATGCGCTCACTGATATGCACCAGAGTGATGTCTGGATCCACCTACCTCAAATCCTGTACATTTAAGTACAGAAGTATAGCATGAGTACATAAACAACATATACCCAGTAAGTATCCCGTCTAATCTCGAAGAAGTAGAGACGAGAGGTCGACTCGATACTTACTTAGGTCAATTAATATATATATACGTATGATGTATTCAAAATATGGTATTTACAAGTATTAACAGTTTACAGCAGGTAGTATAAGTCAAAAATTTTACAGCATCAAGTTTATAGTTCATTATATGAGATAATGGCAACACAAAGCATGTATAAGCTTTTCCACAATTAACATGCGCACATAATACCGAGGCGACGGCCCGAACCAACAGAAATAAACTGTGCACTTGTCGAGGGTCGACGGCACACCTATAGATGCATCTATTCATACCGAGGCGATCGGCCCGATCCACAAATAAGGATAAAATATCAAGTTCACACACATGACACATAAATGGTCAAAAATACCAATTCAAATTCAATTACTATAGAAATATGCTCATATCCCCTTTTTAATTCTCTAGTACACACGAGGTGTTCATAACAACAATTTAACATAAGAGATATATTTAATAGACATGTTGTAGGTCCTAAGCTACCCGGACATTTAACATTGTAGTAGCTAAGCACGGGCTCTCGTCACCTAATGCGTGCGTAGTCCCCGCATTTAGCAACAAACACTCAACCATTAATCCTAAGGGGACAATTCCCTCTTACGAGGTTAGAAAGGAGACTCACCTCACTCCGAAGCGTACTTCCGATATCAAGAATAAGCCCAAACCCTCAATTTGTAGCCAAACGAGCACCAACTAATTAAAATAAGCAAGAACTAGTCAATAAGAGCTTACGAGGTCGAATTCTAGTTGTTTAAACAATTTCCTAACCATAAATACGAGTTTCCTAAATTCCGACCCCGGGTCCACGTGCCCGGATTCCAATACTTTTTGAAGGAAGTTGTTCTCTATCACCTAAGGATCACAAATATATGATTTCTAGTTCATTTTATAGCAAATTGTAGGATTAAATCTTAGTTTTGGTTAAACCCTGGGTCTAACTCTACTCTCTTGAATTTTACCTAATTTTAGTGTTAAATCTACCAAGTGTTTATGTATTTGAACTAAAAGTGAGTGGGCATTACTTACCTTTCAATGATGTGTGGAAACTCCCTCTTTGGAATCGCCAAAATCGCCTAAGTGTTGAAAGAAATGTGGAAGAAATGAGCTTGAGCTCATATTAAATGAGCTTGTGTCCCCAGGGATTTTTGCTTCTGCAGAGGAAATCCCGCTTTTGCGGGTTCCGCTTCTGCGGAAGTAGGCCACTTTTGCTGAAAAAGGCCAAGGGGGCCTGGGCCGCTTCTGCGGTCTCAAACTCGCTTCTGCGAGGCCGCTTAAGCGGAAAGCCCACCGCTTCTGCGGTTATGGGCCTGGGGCGGATGGACCGCTTCTGCGGTCAGGGGTCCGCTTCTGCGGTTTCCCCTGGGCTTCGCCCCTTCCGCTCCTGTGATAAAATGACCGCTTCTACGGTCCAAGAGCCGTAGAAGCGGTTATGACAGAAGCAGCAGATGAAGTTTTTCTCAAGTTTTCAACTTCACTCGAACATCGAACATTTGACGCTCGGGGCTCCCGAGCCCCGCCCGAAAATACCGACAAGTCTGAAATCACAAGGCGGACCTACTCGAACCCTCGAAACACTCAAAACAATGCTAAATCGAGGAATCAACCCCCAAAACCAAATGAATCAATTCATTGAACTTCAAGTTCTTAATTCTCCTTCAACGGGTCAAAATGCCCTTAAACTACTCGGATTGACACCAAATTTTACGGGTAGGTCTTAACTGATATTTTGGACTTGTACCAAGTTTCGGAATCGAAATCCGAACTCGATACCTATGAAAATGATGATTTCTTAGTTTATTTAATTCTTTGAAACTTAAACTTAACAATTTTACATAAAAATTCATTACTCGGGCTAGGGACCTCAGAATTCAATTTCGGGCATACGCCCAGGTCCTATATTTTCTCGCGGATCCTCAGAAATTGTCAAATCCTGATTCCGAGTCCATTTCCCCAAAATATTGACCGAAGTCAAACTTGGCCTTTTTAAAGGAACTTAAAGAAGCAACTAGGCTAAATCTCGCTCAGAACTCTTCTAACTTCCGAACCACCCATCCCCGCAAGTCATAGTTTAGCTAAAGCAAGTGCGGAAAGTATTATTTAAGGGAACGGGGTTCGAAAATACAAAACGACCAGTCGGGCCGTTATATTCTCCACCTCTTAAACAAACATTCGTCCTCAAACGGACATAGAAAAGTACCTGGACTGCTGATTAAGTGGGGATATCGACTCCGCATGTCCTCCTCGGACTCCCAGGTCGCCTCCTCGACCGGTTGGCCCCTCCACTGGACTCTTATCGCAGAAATTCTCTTGGACCTCAATTGGCGGTCTTGTCTATCAACAATGGCAATTGACTCCTCCTCGTAGCCCAAGCTCTCATCTAACTCAATGGTACTGAAATCCAACACATGCGAATAGTCGGTATGATACTTTCGGAGCATCGATACATGGAAGACTGGATGAACTCCTGATAAACTGGGAGGTAAAGCAAACTCATAGCAACCTCCCCAACTCGCCTCATCACCTCAAAGGGGCCAATAAACCTTGGGTTCAACTTGCCCTTCTTTCTGAATCTCATAATGCCCTTTATGGGCGAAACCTTCAAGAGAACCTTCTCGCCAACCATAAATGATACATCACGCGCCTTCTGATCTGATCTTCTGCCTAGACTGAGCTGTGCGGAGTCTCTCCTGAATCAACTTTACCTTATCCAAGGCATCCTGAACAAAGTCTTTACCAAGCAGCCTAGCCTCACCAGGCTCAAACCACCCGATCGGAGAACGACAACGCCGACCATATAATGCCTCATACGGGGCCATCTCTATGCTGGACTGATAGATATTAATATATGCAAACTCCGCCAAGGGTAAGAACTGATCCCCCTGCCCTCCAAAGTCAATCACGCATGCTCTAAGCATATCCTCTAAAATCTGAACTGTCTGCTCCGACTGCCCGTCGGTCTGAGGTTGGAATGTCGTGCTAAGCTCCACGCGGGTCCCCAACTCACTCTGAATAGCTCTCCAAAAATGGGATGTGAACTGAGGGCCTATGTCTGATATGATGGAGACCGGCACACCATGCAACATAACTATCTCCCGAATGTAAATCTGAGCATACCTCTCTGTCGTATAAGTAATCGACACTGGAATGAAACAGGTGAACTTGGTCAATCTATCCACAATAACCCACACTGAATCAACCTTCCGCTGAGTCCGCGGCAACCCAACCACGAAATCCATAGTGATGCGCTCCCACTTCCATTCTGGAATAGGCATCTGCCGAAGTAGGCCACCTGGCCTCTGGTGCTCATGCTTGACCTGCTGGCAATTCAAACATTTAGCCGCATACTCCGCAATGTCCTTCTTCATCCTTCGCCACCAGTATTGCTGCCTCAAGTCACGATACATCTTCGTGGCACCTGGATGAATGGAGTACCTCGAACTGTAGGCCTCCTCTNACCTTAATCTCCCCCGAAAACAAAGACTGAGCAACCACACATGCTAGGACCCGGCTGGGCTCTAAAATATCCAATTTCACAAGTCTGCTAGCTAAAGACTGAACGTCCAAAGCTAATGGTCTCATCTCACCAGGAATAAATGCCAAGCTACCCATACTCTCCGCCTTCCTACTCAATGCATCCGCAACCACATTTGCCTTGCCTGGATGATAATGAATGGTAATGTCATAATCCTTTAGTAGCTCAAGCCACCTACGCTGCCTCAAATTAAGATCCCTCTGCTTGAACAAATGCTGTAGGCTGCGATGGTCTGTATAAACCTCACGTGACACTCCATATAAATAATGCCTCCATATCTTAAGAGCATGAACAATCGCCGCCAACTGTAGATCGTGCACAGGGTAATTTTTCTCATAAACCTTCAGCTGACGTGAAGCATATGCAATAACTTGCCCCTCCTGCATCAATACACATCCCAAGGAAACACGAGAAGCATCGCAATACACTGTATACATCCCTGAACCAGAAGGCAATACAAGAACTGGTGTC
This sequence comes from Nicotiana glauca, assembly GCA_026770625.1. Taxonomy (NCBI): domain Eukaryota; kingdom Viridiplantae; phylum Streptophyta; class Magnoliopsida; order Solanales; family Solanaceae; genus Nicotiana; species Nicotiana glauca. Next base: position 24,311 of record MU690088.1, read on the forward strand.
GTGGTCAAAGTCGTCTTGAGCTTGTGGAAGC